>JAOPUG010000181.1:7769161-7780247 GCA_027564375.1 Micropterix facetella
TGTGTGCCGCCCTCCCCAGGTTGCCGCCCTAGGCGGCCGCCTAGTTTGCCTAGTGGACGCGCCGCCACTGCATGTGATTAATGGAAGCCCCCTAAGGGGCTGGATGGTAGAAGAAAACAAACTGAATTCATTGTTGATAAACTCGACGAAGATTCTGGACTTGCCCAAGAAAAGATTTGGCTCAGAAAACCAAATGTTAGACAAAAGAGTGACCATGATGGTACAGAAAATATTTGTCAGAATTTGTCTGACCTAATGATTGTTGAGACGGTTTGCGGTGAAGGAGAGACGAGCAAGAAGAAGGGAAAGGAGAAATGCCTGAATATACTTCTGATGTGGCTCTTACTACAAAAGAGGCATTAAAATGCATCAAAACAGTAATGAGATGGGTGGAATCGCAAGAAAATGTGGACTGAATGAAAGTATTACGATTTGTATGACTTAAAAGAGACAAGTCAAATAAACTAGGCAAGTCTAAGCAGAAGAAGATTATAGATTTTTTTAAATTGATCTTATGTGAAATAAACTTTTGGATTGATAAATAAACTTTTACTGGTTAAAACAACGTTACTGAATGTCATTGGCACACTAGGTAGTGAATATATTTAGATCTCAAGTGTACCTGCATGAGTGAACTATTGTATTCTTTCTTTATAACATAATTCAGCCTATAATGCGCGTTCACATTACCGCCCCAAACCTGCATTATAGCAAAGGTCTACTGTGTTATTATTTTCACCCTAGTATTATTTCACCATAGTATTGTAGTTGTCAAAATTGTAAAAAAATCAAGATACGAGGTTAAGTCAAGAGAGACGACGAATTACAAAATCAATTTCGTATCTATGCAAAAACAACATTATTATGACACGATGCATACTAATAAAAATGTTAACTCCAAGCTTTATGCATGCCACTGCCTGCACACCCCTTTTTATTTTATGTATTTATCGAACCTTTATTATAATTTAATGTGTCAATAATATGAGTATTAAATTTATACAAATAATAAAATATAAAGATGAGAAGACATTTCACCACCCATATAAAACAAACATATATTTTTTTTTATTTTTGGTGTTTACTTAATTATTTTTTATGTTTAGAGAAATTTGATTGAATAAGTGTAGCATTAGCCACTTCAATATTAGTTTTCCATAAATGTTGCAAAAAAGAGAATGTAGCCGTTCATTTTGTATCTGTCTACTGCTATATTTATGTCGAACATAGATTCTGAATTCACCAGCCTCGAAATATTGAACTATCATTCTATAAATAAATAATACGATAGCTAGCAATATGTCACAATAATTAAAAAATCCTATTTCATCTTGTCTGAATCTAAGTTTAATATTATTTTGAACTATCATTTTAAAAATTCCATATTGCAGGGATGTGATGCGAGATTATGTTGTAATTCCATAAACGGTAATAGATAAAGACCGGTAGTATTTTTGTTGTTTTTAGCTTGGTCAGAAAGATTCCATGTTTAATATAACCGCTCATTCTTTGCAGGTGGGGTGAGAGAAAAATAAAATAAAAAAAACATTGTTATACCTAATCGTGAGTTTTCCTTCAGAAATGGAGCCATGTCTAGTAGATCGTCTTCTTTTTCCTCCGACTCTGGTAATTTGTGCAAATAATCGCCTTCGACATAGCAATGGCATGTTGTGCAAGCTAATGATGCCTCGCAAGCACCTATGGTTGAATTTCAAAAAAATAATTAGACAGGCTGAAAAATCTACATATCGAGAGACTTTCCATGGGCCTAAGCCTTTACGAACAATATAAACTATTCATAAAATTAGTTTTTAGCTAGATAACAGGCCACACTGACCACCTATTATGCCTGCTTTCATTCACGTGGCATATGGCATTACGGGACGGGGAATTACACCTGAGAGCCATCGAATTTTTGTACTTAAAAAACACTCAGTACGATATTCAATTTAGACGGATGTTTACTGTTAGCCAATCTTTCGAAGCAGAATTTGTTTACGAGTGTCTCAATTATGCAAATTCAAATATAGAAAGCCAATAAAACCACTGACAAGACATAACTATAATACAAAAATAGACATTTTTATTAAAATAATCTACAGGGGCATGCCCTCTATATATAAATAAATAAATACAGCAGACCCTAGCTATAGTGCGGCTCGTTCTACCTCAAATTCGGATATAACGCAGGAGGTGGTGATTTCACTCCAATTTTATTATATTCAGGGGTGGCAGGTGGGAGCAGGCAGGGGTTCGTTCATTTTGTCAAGTCGTCAGCCGCCAGTTGATCGTCAAGCTAGTCCTATGTCCTGTGTCTGTGCCGTGTGAGCCAAACCGCTTGCAATTACGCGCGATCACAATGCGTACAAGGAATGCTTACAGTGTTAAAAAAATACTGGCCCGAATTCGTGAAATATTGGATAAGCCCAAACTGACCAAACCAAATTTTTGACAAATGGGTAACCATAGATGTGATGGAAGATATTTGTCAGCATTTATATGACCTAATGATTGTTGAGACGATTTGCGGTGAAGGAGAGACGGAGAAGAAGAAGGGTACGGAGAAATGCCTGACCGTACTTTTGTGCCTCGTACTACAAAAGAGGCATTACAAGGCTGCGAAAAAGTAATGTGATGGGTGGAATCGCAAGAAAACATGGACTGCATGGAAGTGTTACAACTTGCATCGCTTAAAATGGACATGTTAAATAAACTAACTAAGTCTAAGCTGAAGAAAATTACAGATTTTTAAATTGAGCTTATGTGAAATAGACTTCTAGATTGATAAATGAACTTTTACTGGTTAAAACATCATGCTTTTTTAATTATATAAAGTACATGGTTACTGAATATCATATGCACACAATGGCAGTGAATACATTTAGATCTCAAGTGTACCTGCATGGGCGAACTATTGTATTGTCTTTTGTTATAATGCGGTTCACGTGGGTTCACATTGCCGTCACAAACCTGCGTTATAGCGAGGGTCTACTGTAAATACAAACACAGCTGCCAATGAATGCACCACACTGAGTTAGGGTCATCATAATATTATTATTACACTTCTGGGCGGTGAGAGGTGGACTCCGGACTAGTGACTAGCTGTGGTAGGTTTACGACAGCTGTATTGCCACATGCGAACGTCCGCCTTACTGCCCATTGTCAAAGCCATAAAATTTGAGATGCAAAAGTTGCCATTTTAGATTTATTTAAATTATTGTTCACATTGTCTTAGATCAAGATCTTTAAAGAGTGAAACAGAGATCTAGCTGGCAGACCACAAGTGCCAACTTCCACCATGTCAAGGTGAATAGTGAAGCCGTTCCGTGTGATGGCATTTATTTAATTTGTGCTCATGGTCTTGGGGATGCGATTCCCATAGGCTATATTCCGAGATAGTAAGTAAAGAGTTATTATTATAGAGGATGGATGACTGTTCTCCGAGACTTTTAGGAAAATGATACTGCTACGAGACTGAATACACCTCCAGAATCCAGTCTGAAGCTTTCTCGGTTATTAAGAAGGGTTTTGGGGTGGACTGTTTCTTGCCTTTTGAGCCATCCTGCATAAACTGTATTGGGGGTTTGGAGGGAATAACAGCTAGGACTTTATCATGATGGTAGGTGTAACGACCTTGATCTAAGGCTGACTTGCATGCGGCCAGCTAAAATATGTCTAGCTGTACAAGTGGTATTGCTGCAGTAGAGACTTGAACTACCACCATATAGTATTCTGTATTTATTGCGCAAACTATATTGGGTAAGTTGCATTGGGCAAACTATAAGGATAAATAAATCGAAACAAAGCTGACCTTCCATTTCAATCCCGTACCGATGAGCCAAATATAGAATATTATCGCCTACTTTCCCTTTAACTTTTGTCTCTTGGCCATCTTTATTCACATAGGTAATACGAACACTGAAATGTAAAAGTCATCCGTTAAAATACCTACCTATTATTCAAAAAATAATGTTTATACAATTTGCGAGTACGCACATTTCATCTTCGGTTTTTGGATCCTGCCACTCGTATTCACCGTGTCGCAATACTGAAAAAGTAAAACATTCAAACCCGAAGAAAATACGAAAATCGCACTAGGAAACTTACTGCGCGTCGTTTGAATACCCCGTTTTACAGTTAAAATTGAGGGTCCGCGCTTCCATTGTGCTCTCATGCAGCCATTTATAATACTTCCGAGTTTACTGGCCATAATTTTATCATAATTAACTTTGCCGCAACACAACAAAGAAGGCACAGGAAAAAGTAAACACAGTGAATTTTAGGTTAGGCGCCGCTATTGTCAGTCAAGTTTGTAGCGATGGGCAGCTCACTGCACGTGACTGCAAAAAGGCAATAATTGAATAGTCGATAGTAGGATATGATTATTCTGCCTCTATCATTGCAAATATAAAATTATTCCATTGTCGCATTTGGAGCTAAATTCGGCCCGGCATAATAAGCGGTTAGCGGTATAAGAAAAAGTAATATTATAACAAATGTTAAAATCAAATGTTTAACATGAATGTAAAACATAAGCATTATATTAAAACCAATAACCTCGGCCAGAGCCAGTGATCACGGTGGCGGGCGGTCATTCGTACAGTAATGTATCTAACCAGAATTTTCGGGGTAGGCAATGATAGTATAGGTCCTGTCAGCCAGGAGAGACGGATGTACCCAGCGGGCGTTGATAGGTAGAGTATTGTGAAACTGTTATTAGGTACGTAACTTGAGGATGGTTCTGAGACACGGGAAAGTCAAACTAGCCAAATCAAAGTTGGGACCACTTGAATTGTTCCAGGACGACGCCAATTAAGGATTCATGAGTAATGATTTCGATAAGTGACTAATTTCAAAATATTAGTTATAAATATGTTATAAGTTAGGACTTATGTGAAATATATCTAGTAGGTATAATATGGCGACAAATAAGGCGCTGATAGGTTTTCGTCGTGTCGGATTTCTGATGATAACAAATGTCGAAAAATAATCCAACATTTTAGATTTTTTTGTTTTTCGATCAAGTTCCTGGAGTATTCAATAACAAACAATGAAAACTACAACATTGTGATTTTTCGATTTTTAATACCAGATCTAAGAGAGGCCGGACCCCTTTATCTAGGTAAATGAACACAAAATGAGGTAAAATTGCAATATTGAACACAGGCCCCTATATTAACATTATCAAAGTAGTTTTCTCTTTTAGTATTTCGTTTTACATTATAGCCTTTTATTATTATAGATTCGGCGCTACAGGAAATAGCAAAACGGATGGTGGTCACACTATTGTATAGGCATTGATTTTATAACTAGTTTATATTATTATAAACAATGGTATAAGAATTGTAATTTTCTCAGTTATTTTTCGAGTCGATCACGGCCGTCATCGACGTTTTCGAGGTGGCGTTGCTATACACTACCACGAGAAAGTTTGTCAAATTTTCAAAATGGCTGCTTGTCAAAACGGTCGTGGCGACAACGGTGCCCCGTTGCCGAAAAAATCTAAAATTAACGATGTAGAAAGAGATTCTCGGGAAAATGTCGATCTGCACCTGAAAGACTTCGAGCCGGAAAAAGTGTTGAGCAACAACACGAACCGCAAGAGCGTGTGCATCGTCGGTAAATTTAGAGAGAAGGACGGCGAAGCGCTGGTGCTGCTCGAGAAGAAAGCTTTTCAGGAGGCGGATCTATGCGAAAAGGGTTATTTCGGCGGTGAGAATCGGCTGGAGGAGCTCTTTCAGAACGATATATACGGCAACTATGAGTGCTTCCCGCCAGAACGCATAAATGGTGAGTTATAGATACGTTTCATTATCCACGTTGGAATGTCGCGGTTGTTTCGAATACATTGTGTAAATTTGCAGCATTTTAACGATTAACTTATCAGACACAATTACAGGAAATTGACCCCGATAGCCGTCATTCATCAAGCACGCTGGGCTTAGGGAATAATTGCTGCGGTCCGTTTGGCTTTATGGAATGCTGAATTTCCAGCATGCGGTCCAGCAAACGCCAGTGACGCGGGCTGGGGTTTCTAAAATGACAGCACGTGGTAAAAAGCCGTCGTAAAAAGCCGAATTTTGTACAATTTGCCGACAGAATCATTTACCGATTAATTTTCCGCTTTAATGCTTTCATTTTGGTAAATGTCTAAGGCGGTAGGTTAAGTTAGTTTTTTTTAAAACAATTTTTCCCACAGCTAATTTCTTGGATTCGCGTCAATCACATTGAAAAAATACATCGTTTTTGGGGTGTTTTGTGACCTTTCCGATTTTTTTTAAGTTATTTCAGCTGCGGCCATTTTAGAAACCCCGCCCGTTTTAACAGACACACTGAATTAGAAGAGAATGACATGACAGCGTTCCGTTTGGAGTTGGATTTACAAGCGGCCCATTTGAGGAATTGCAACATTTGCTATAAACAATTTAACATTCCCCAAAGGGAACACACCTAATGTCAAACCCTGGAAAGGTTAAACTATACCAAAGTGTTCTATTCTCTTTTAAACGTAATCCTTTGTGCAGTTTAGCACAAAATTCTACATTGAATATGTTTTTATGTCACCCGAATATGTTCACTACACTGTTTCAGAATTTAAAAATCTTTTAGCGCTCTTTTTAAATAAACGAGATCGTAAGTTTGTAAACATGATGTTAACAAACCGAGATTTGACATTTGATAAGTAAACCATTTTGATACAGTGTTCCTACTGGCCATTCAATATGTTGGCCAATAAAAAATAGCCAATTTTTAAGAGCCATTTTTAAAAATGGCCACATTTTACTGATAGAAATTTGCAATATTACAAGAAAGGTGAAAATTTGTAAAGTTTTTTCAGTGACTACATACATCTAACATTAATAGTCGTGAAAAACTATAAATTTGCATAATTCCAATACAAGGGGTATAATATGCGATGTTTTTTTTTATGACTACATATTTTTGACAAAAATTTCAAAAAAAGTCAAAAATAGTTGTGAAAAACCATAAATTTGCAAAATTATAATAAAATGGGAGAATCTGCGATGTTTTTCCAATGCCTGCATATTTTTCACCGCCCGTGCGAAATACTCCCATTTTTTTTAGTTAATCTACTCCAAATTATTTTTTTGTTTAAACGAGCATCATGCATGCGTGCTACCTCGCACCAGTAAGTAAGTCAACAACTAACTTTCCCAAACTTTCGATGATTAACATGGAAATTTCAGGTTTTTCCTAAAATTTCCATGTTAATAATTTCAGGTTTTTTTTCGTAAACTTTTAACATTTCTCAAAGTGGTGATTTGTCATCCTATTCTTTTTATTCTCGCTGTCTTGTCATGGAAAAAACAAAAACGTTTTTAATTTCCCTAGACAAACACGAAAGTCAAGCAAAGCAAATGCGTAATTTTGGTCATGTCTCAAAAGTAAAAAATAATATTATATCTGTGTTCTATACCATGCATAGAAGCTATACAGTGAGAAAATACCCTTCTGACCCAATCACACTTTTCTATAGTTATTCAAACATATACTAAAATTTAAACTACCAACCTTAGATAAAACGTTACATCTCAGTTATCTCATTTCAATATTTTCTTGGTGGAATTCTCGCATTTTTGAGCTCAATAATGAAAGACTATTTATTTCAGGTGTGAAAACTACTATAATCTACCCAGCGACGGAGAAGCATATACAGAAATTCGTCCAGCAGGATATCTATATTATTAAAGAGACCCCAGAGCTGTATACTTCGGTCACTCTACCCCATATTGAAGCGGAACAGTTTGATTTGAAGGTAATGAAAAAGATATTTAGTGTTGTAAGTAATGGATTCATTCCGGATGACGCCATTTACGAGACCTTGTTAGTTATTTAATCCACAAAACGACATGGTGGGAACAACAGACCTTGCATACCCTGTTTAGAGCAAGGATTAATTAGCATAATATGCTAATTATTATAGCAGCAATATTATTGCTACTCGTCAGTGTCTTAAAACTTCGTAATGAGTCACAGACAAAGTTGAACCTCACACATCCCTAGCCTTGGAATTCCATAATATTAGCTCAGCGCATATTCTTAACTACTCGGAACCGTAATGCCTATGCAGATGCTCAGCTGTTGTCCTTTCAGACGGCGCTCTATGAGTATGTCTCAAGTATGTACCAGAAAGCAAACCTCGTCAACCCAGTTCACAGAGAAAATGCATTCAAGTAAAGGTCTGTGGGCAAAAATGGCTACTTCGTCGCCGAACCCAAGTAAACCGGACATAAAGCCCCCTGTAACGGTTTCTTGCGCGTGTACCGCTCTATACTTAAACGAAGCAAAACAATGAGCGCAAGGCAGCATTCCTCAAATGCAAAGAAGAAACTCTTCGACAAAAACCACTTTAATTACAGGAATTCCACCGGAGTACAATCTGAATCCTGGGACAAATGCCCACGGAATGTAGATCCAATGCGGTCCCATAGATACAGTACGTTCTGCATCTGACTACGGTAGCTTTCACCTCTAAAAGAGAACCGACAATTTAGCCTATAAAGCTGTGCCACAGGAACAAAATGCAGCGGCATTCCTTCAAGTTCCCGGCTATAAGAGATCACCAATATCATAGGGCAGAATATCTAATATAACCTTCGATATACTCCTGGAAAGCCTCAACCTTATTGACAAGAAATGACGTTACCGTTTATGCAATTCGGCGAATGATCAATTGAGATTTTACTGTACATACTCAGAGACTTGTTCTTTTTCAGTGGGTACAAAATATACTAAACGGCACAAAAGAGGCAGACAGGGTTATCTTCAACAACACTGATGCAGAGAAAGGCTTCGTTTTGCTCCCGGACCTAAAGTGGGATGGAAAAACCTCGGAAACTCTGTACTTGGTTGCGATTGTAAGAAGAACTGATATAAAATCTCTGCGGGATCTGGAAGAGAGTCATCTACCGTTGCTGCGGACCATCCGAGACGAAGGAATAGTAAGTTTTTGCATTGACGTTCTGCGGAATTTCGAACTCGGGGATGCTATAATATCCATTTGGAATTTTGTAAATTTTGATCAGGTCCTCTTGCTGTCTTAGCTCTTCCAATGTCGTCAGGCCAACTTCCTTAAGTCAATCTTCATATGCCTTATTTCTCTGCTGCATCCATCTTTGATGCTCTGCCAGACTGTCAAAATAGGGATTTCATATAAAAAAATAGTATTCGATAAGTGGGAAAACATAGATCTTGTATAATTTAAGGAAGGTATTGCTGGTGATGAGAGAAAAAGGCTTTATTATCAAAATCTCTCATAACTATTTCATTTATATATGCCTCGCACTTAAGATCGCAAGAAATAGTCATTCCGAGGTCCTTCTATAGTTATATAGTTACTTCGAGATTTTAGCACTTTTTCTTCACTTTGGTACTCTCGGTGCAGGTTACCAGATCGAATAGAAATAACTGTGCATTTGTCTGAATTGAGCATAGTAAACAACATTCCTTTGTCTGCTGCACTATGCTATTGAGGTTGTCCTGAATGATATGATGGGATTTACAAAAAAAATCAGGTCATTGGAAAACAGCAAAATTAAATTCCGTAATAGCCTTTAAGTCAGCTGGGAAGATTCCTAATATTATTGAGCCAAGTACTGAAAGTTGCAGAAGTGCATGCATATGATATACACGCATCAACTTAATTCTCACGGGCGAACGACTCTGCATAGTTTTTAAAAAAATACATTAAGGACAAACCAATCTCCAGAGAGTTTAAAAAGAAAACCTTAAGTGCGAATGACTCTCCAGAGCGTCTTCATATACAGTACTCTCTCGCTAATCAGCCACCACAAAATCCCAACCATCGGTGGATTACTAAAAACGGCAGATTATAGTGTATAGGAACAACATATTGAATCAAAAAACGAATTTTAAGGCTAATTATATATTTATATTTAAGAATCAACAAACATGTACCTAACTTGAATTACTCAGGTATCGAAAAATAATGCTGTAAATCTTGATAACTTTATCCCGCATTTACGTAAATTTGTAACCATATTGCATGACTTCGCATTTTCTTGGGCCTGTTTAATACAAATATCTATGCCATCTAGAGCATCTTCAGAGTTGACGGTACAACCTGCATGCAACATGGCTTCTTCGTATGACGAAGTATATCTGTGCAAGTCAGGACGGCGGATTATTGAGTTAGAGATTCACAATGATGGCGGATTACAGAGGGGTTTACATAGTGTGATCTAGACCAGTCGACTAGCAAAAACGACGGATTATAGTAGTTGTTGGATAATAGAGCGGCGGATTAGCAAGAGCGTACTGTATATCTTTTTCTAAGTTGGCAAATAAATTAAATTATTTCACTGCAAACTGATTTTTTAGGTCGGTAAACACATATTAAGGGTTTCCAACGTTTCCATGCAAAATACACACTCTCTGATGTCCTATTATTTTTATTGTTTCCTGAACTTGACACTTGGCCAGAGGGCTTGTGTGTCATATTCCGTTGCCAATTTAGAAAAGCAGTTTTTCATCACATTTCGCATCGTTTCTTATGAGAAAAATATTTCAGCCGGTCCCAAATTTATATTTAACCCATATTACATTGATTTCTTGATGAAATATGTGATTGATAAGAAAAACTACAAACACAATCGCATGGCGGGTGGACATTGGCGACATTGAACAAAAATCGCAGCATTATTACAGTTTAGCACTCAGGTTTACATTGAAGATGTTTTTACGTCGCCTGACTATATTCACAACACTGATTCCGAATCTGTAAAAATCGTTATGTGGAATCTATAAATAAACGAGATATAGGAGTTTAAAGTTTGCAAACTTGATATCAACATTTGGGATTGTCAACTACTATGGGCGAACCTGTCCACCCCGGAGCGTTTTAAGAAACGATCGTTCTATCACCCCGACGCAAAACGCAGAGACTTAACACGATACAAATCTACATATCAAGCTCCATCTAGGCCCGTACGAATCTAACGCCAGACCGCTAGACACTGGGAATTTTCAAACCCAGCAGGCTTCCTCGCGCCCGTACTCCCAGATGCGGATCAGATTCCTCCGATCCCCCGTCTGGTCACAGGTC
>JAOPUG010000181.1:7856622-7868723 GCA_027564375.1 Micropterix facetella
AATTATTTTTTAGTTAGTAGGGGGTGTTTCCCCCCTCTACTTTTTAATACGGCTTCACAGGAATGGTAGGTATCCTTGAGGAATACCTACCATTCCATTCTTCAAGCACGGCCGCATTCAGCTCTCGGATATTGTTTGGAGTAAACCGTCGACTTCTCACTTGTCTTTATAGGTCGTCCCATACGTGCTCAATCGGATTTGAATCAATGCTCTTGGCGGGTCATCTCATTGCTTGCTCACCCACCTCCCGAATGTATCGGGTGACAGAAGTGTTTCTCCTATAAAACCCGCGGAAGATACCTTTTCTTCTCTAATGTATCTCTCAGAAGTTATAGCGCCGTTTTGAATAAAAACCAACTCGGTTTTTACGTCAAAACCAAAACCTGCACAGAACATAACGAAGCCTCTCCTACATAATACACTCTCTCTGCTGTGACATATTGCGCAGATGTTCCTCCCGGTCGTCGGTGCACAAGTTTGGGACCGTCGGAACTATGAAGTCATTCCACTTTCGTCGGTGATCAATACCGCCTTCCACTGTTCCAATGTCTAATTTACGTGTTCCCTAGCAACCCGCAATTAAACAACCTGATGAGCCATAGTGAGTCTAGACCCAGTTGCTGGCTCTTCGCTGTCATAGTATAGTCCACTTACTGACATTCACTCATCGACTCTCTCTTAAAAGTTGTCTAACTTTAAGTCCGCTGAGTTGGCTTTTGCGGAGTACCGTCGTCACAATATAACGGTTGTCTCTTGGAAATTATTTCTTAATCTGCCACTTATAGGCAGGCGTAGCGTAATCCACATGACGAATAATTGATAAATCCCAAATGTTAAATTCCATGATTTCCTAATCAAAAACTATCGACGTAACCTCGTAGTAATTTAAATTGCAAATATGTCTATTCTGAAAAGCACACAAACAATCATAAAATTTAGAAAACAATACTCACGGGGCTAGAATGTACCTGTGAAATAGATACAACTGAAGGCGTAGGCAAAATCTAGCCGGTTATATTAGTCGATGAAAGTAAAATCGGTCATCAAACCCACCTACCCAATATTTAGTTATTTAAATAACCCATACCGGTCCGAAGGTTACCCGGCTATCTTGTCGCTAGTTATTAATGAATATTATTAACTATGCAGCATTTGCATATCTGTGTTAATTAACAATGTCAAATTCAGATGAATTGTTTGAGTGATGAAATCGCTGCCAGTTTTGTTGTCAATCGTAGCAATTTCGAATAAAATAATATTCATGATATGTTTATGTTTAGCTAGATATCGCAGTTTGTCTAAACGGAGAATTTTATCTAACTAATTATGAGATATATATGCGAAATCTGGTTTTGGTGATTCCTTTCTGATATTAAAATACTAGAATAAATGCCCGTTCATCGTATGATGTTTGTTATCGTTAGGACACATTTTAATTTCCAGTGGGAAGCCATATTAATAGTGACACTGTGAATTTCACATTATAAAAACATTAAACTCCTAAACAATGCTTATTTTTTTGTGCTAAAAGTCATTGAATTATAGTATTTCGTACTTACGTAAATAATAAAATAACTTCAGCCATCACAATCATAAAACAATAAATTTATCGCGAAAATAATGAAATTTTCAATATGTCTACGATATTACATTATTAGTGGTCACGGAGAAAATTATCACGGTAAAATCCGATGCTTATAATCACAAATTCATTAAATTACGATAAATTTATATTAAAAAATCAATAGCAGAACTTAATTTTTTTAAACATATGTGAGTTATTATTATGAAAAATGTATTTTTGCGTACATAAAACGTTTTAGTATTTCGTAGACTTAAGTATTTCTTGAGGTCAATATTACTAAAAATCATTTAAAAATTACAACAATAAATTCTACTGTCTATTTCTGAAAATATCCAGAATGCTTTTCCTTTTTGCAAAAAAGTATGGCTAAATTATTATAAAGTCAAAATTAGTGAACTAAAATTAATGCTGTCCTAGGTAATTTCCAGTATGATTGTAATAAACGGATCTTACCGCATTCATCTCTCCGTGGCGTCAAAAACTGATTTCGCAAAATTATTAAAATCTTTACTGTTTTACGCAGTAAGTTCCATTTCTTATGATTGTGATGGCTGAACTTATTGTATTATTTACGTAAGTGCGAAAGACCATAATTCAACGACTTTTGCACTTAAATATAATCATTAATTAGGAGTTTAATTTTTTTTCTAAATTGCAAATTAATACCTACCATAATTCACAGTGTCCCTATTAAAATGGCCACTGTACATTTATTGACCAAATCGAAAAAGAGCTCTTGTAGATATGCGGCAAATCTACAGCCCTTATTGATGTACAGTAAAATCGCTGTAGTTACCTGCCGTCCACCAAGGATGGCAAGTAAAAATGTATCACTAAGTGTGTAAAGGAGCGGTACCTGTGAACATTGGGAGGTGCCAATGGAACGAGTGAACCCGCTACCGCAGGAAGTTATGACGAAAACTGATCATTCTCTCTCCCGTGGGATGAGATGCAAATAAATTAAGGACAAACACAATCCAAAAACCCAACTTCGCCACAAAGCCTATTTAGTGGCCAACGCCTTACAGCGAGGTACTGGGAAGTGCCACCCGGCGGGGTTGCTCGCTCGCTTAATACCAGATTTGGACGGATTTCTCCATTCTTCAGTCTGGTCCTGGGTTGTAAGTCGCTTGGGCGGCATTTACCTGATGTAAGCGATAATTTGTGACTCGATTTTTTTACAAATCCGCGGCGTCCTTTGCCCGTCAGTAGATATCACACGAGAACGGGCGGCCGACGGATCGTTTCTAAGGATAGGTGACATCGGATCAATATCAACCTCCGCTGGGTTAGGAAACTTACGTTTCCAAACTCACCCAGTTAATCGCCGGAGCGCGCAATCGATTGCCTGACGTCGCACGGTGCACAAACCGCCCAGTTCTCCCCGAGGCGTTCCCCTAAATCCGAACCTCTGATCTCATTGTCAAAGTTCACAGAGGCCTTTCCAGGTGAGTCCCTATTCGAGGAGGTTACCGGATGGAAGCTGAACCGTTAGTTGGGCCGACCTAAGAAAACACAAAACAGGTCATTCGGGTCAAGCTGCACGGAACCATTAAAAACATCTGAGCAGTTGGGGAGGTGTCCATGCAACGGGCAAATCCGTTACCCCAGAATGTTATAACGATAATTATAGTCCTTTCTCCCGTGGGATGAGACGCGAACACTTGTGAACGAGGATACTCCCAAAAATCAAACGCCACATAGCCCGTAAGAGTCCAACGCCTTATAGCGAGGCACTGGGAAGTGCCACCCAGTGGGGCGGTCCTCACTCCCTTACTAACAGATTTGAACAGATTTCTTCATCCTCTACTCTGGTCACGGATTCGCGGCCGCTTGCGTGACCTCTACCTGATGTAAGTGGTACTTTGTGACTCGATTTGCTCGCGGATCCGAGGCGTCCTTTTTCCGTCAGTATAATTCATAATCGGATCATTTCTAATGCAGCAGTCTCACTGTTATCACCGAGCTGTTTAGGGATTTCTTCTGGTTCCGTGCAGCTTGGGCCGAATGGCCTGTTTTGTGTTTTCTTAGGTCGGCCCAACACACAGTTCAGCTCCCATTCAGTAGCCTCCTCGAAGACGGACTAACCTTAAAAGGCCCGTATGAACTCTGACAATGGGATCGGTTCCGATTCGGGGGAATATCTCGTGCGAAACTGGGCGGTTGCGCACTGTGCGGCGTCAGCCATCGATTGCCTACTCTGTCGGAGGGAGTCTGGAAATGTACGTTTCCTAAGTCAGCGGGGATAGATGCTGACCTGGTGTCCTAAGTATACTGCAAACAAAGTTACTCGGATACAAGAATGGATTGTAATCGCATTGCAACGCTTCATCATTTTGAGAATCTCAGAGGAAGAGCCGGCGGAGCTCGCGGGCATGCATATTATAGGCAAATGTATCGACAAATCGCATCTGACCGGTCGATTGATACAGTTAAAGTTACCTCCACCTAGTGTTTTCCCTCAGCTCATTCACAAACCAGTTCGACTCTAACCTATAAGGATGTAAATACAAAGGTTTTTTATCGATGCGATAATCATTTGCTCATTCTAATCATAACAATAGTTTGATAGATTCCTATTTTTAAATAAAATAGGTAGAGTTTTATAATCTTAGTATTGGGAGTGCACTTCAATCGAGTATAGATTACCAGAATCACAAAATAAAGGAGTTTAGTGTGAACAATATTATTAAATTATTTCACTCATCACTAGTCCACAATTTGTTTTATTTCTATTTATTTATTGGAACATATATTACAACTGAACCTTTAGTTTACCTTTAAAATATAAATTAAGACGAGAAGAATGTTCACAACATTTGTCCTTTCAAACAATATACACAACCAACTAAGCTTTAGTGGCCCGTATTATCCGATTTATTTATTTCTGATTTATTTTCTGATTATTTTCTGATTATCTGATTTATTTTCATCAATTGCGAACTGGTGGACTTCTTAAGGTTAGATTGATCCTAATATAAGAAAAAGTAGAATTGAAATAATATACGAAAGTTTTAAAATGTACGGATAATATAAAATAAATGAAATATAAATAAATTCATATTAGATACAGAAAATATATAAGATAATACTAACGATAAAATATGAATAATCATGAATATATAATATATTCATAACTGTGTTCGATATATATGATTGCTGAACATCCGGCATCATGGATCCAAGTCTTGATTTTTGCTTTGAATTGGTATCGATTAGTTATTATCTTAATTTCCTCACTTAGGTTATTATATATTTTTGGGCGATGAGCTAGAGATGTCTCTGCGAATGTGGAGTTCGTGCGAGGAATTTTTTAAGATCTGGTGGCTTCTCTATCAGTGGATTTTGCTGGTATGGAAAAACATTACCAATTATCTGTGACAAATAACTGTCTTAATTCTACTTCAAATTACTCAATCCGCTTCTCCGAGTTATATTCAGCAGGGAAATAAAGCAATTTACCCAATTACTTCGGCATATAGCCACATCAACAGATTTTTCCCATAATTCCCGGAATACATAGACTAGAATTATGGCTTACTTGAGCCTTTTAATTTAGTTAATATACAGAGTCCATGACAATAACCAAAAATGTGATGGTATTCGCTATTTCTATAGACACTTGCACCTGTGTGACTTACAGGTAGATGAATGAATGTACAGTAATGGAAGATCACCAATGTCAAGTGGGACCCCGGAAAGAGCAATATATTTTGTTTTTCGTACGTTAAGCGTTAATGTGTGTCGGATCGGGCCATTCTTTGACTGCATTTAGACAGTACTGAGTATCTGAAAATGCCAAAATCCTGGTCTGAGCCTTATAGAGAAGGACTGTAAACACATGTACTGTGGACCATAAACGGAAAGATATTAAGAATATATAGATCGTAAACGAAAAGTTTACAAAGAAGTAGCCCCCAAAACGCGGCCTTGAAATACATCAAATATCACTCCTCGTCATTCACTGTAAATCGTAGATAATTCAACATATCTTATCGAGGGCTTTAAACGGCTCGAGGAATATAGATAACACTTTTCTCTTTTCATTGAGTTTTCTGGATATATGTACATTCGGTGACAGATAATTGCATCCCTTGTTTCTCTCCCTGCCTAACACTGTATTAGTTTTCTGGCACACGGTTTTTTCGTTCTCAATGATTTATCAACCTCGATTTGGCGATTTTTTCAATAACTTTAGACATAACGTTTAGTGGTGAAATAGGTAGATAATTTTGTAATGAAGTCTTTGTCACTAGATTTGTATATAAGTCCACCTTCAGCCAGTTTCAAACAATTAGGGAAAACACCATTTTTAAATCACATATTCATTATAAGCATTAAAGGCTCCGAGATAAATTGGACACTTTTGATCATTTCCAATTAAATATTGTCGTAGCTTGGAGCGACATTGCTTTTTAATATTTTGATGTACTGTAATAACCTCGAAAATATTACCTAAAGGAGACCAAGTTATATTAAATTAGGTAAAACATTATTTTCTAACTCCTGGCTTATATTACAAGAGTATTTGTTCATAAAATTAGAATGTGTGGGTTTGTCAACAATATGTAAAGCTATTGAATCCTCATTTAATTTTATAGGTTTTATTTAATATTGCTCCTTCTTTCCACTCGTTATGATTTCCCATATCTTCTTTATGTCTCCATTCTCTTTTTCAATCTTGCCACTATATAATTTTTGCCTCTGTATAATTCTTGCTTGGATCTCGTTCAATTAAATTATTGAAATGTTTCGGTATCTTTAATAATGATTACCTAGTTGTACGTAGTATGGGTTTTGGCAAATATTTTTTGCAAGTTGTCACATTTTCTGATGCAAGAAAGTAAACGGTCCGTTATCCATGGTTATATGTTATGCATTGATCTGCTTATGTCAACATGTTTCTCAATTGCTGCACATTCGATGAATTCAGTAAGAATTTTTATAAAACTTCCTGCTGCCTTATTAATATCGGTTAAATGTAATAATGAACTCAAAATGATACAAAAAATAGACACTAAGGTTAATAGGTAGTATGATAGGCGAAACGAATGTTATATAAATATACTTTAAAAGATGCAATCCATTCTTTTGTTCGCTTGGTGACGAATATTCTTTGATGCTCGACTACATTCAACAAGGATCGTTTTTGTTGTTAGTCCCTAAGTGATTCGTGAAACTTTTTTATCAGAGCAATTCCTCTTTCTGCAGTATTATTGACTACCTTAAGAGCGTTCACATGGCTTCTTAGAGAACACTGCAATATTTTGTCACGTCGTGGATCCCAAATAATTCAAAGAACGTCCTTGTTTTATTAGTAACGAAATGGCTCAGGTCTTTTACTTAAGAACTAGGTGTTTACCCTTTAATCGTTTCATTACCTTTTTCTTGGCTTCTAAATATAGTCATATCTTCCTCATCAGCCTGGGTAACATTTTCGTCCAAAAAATACAATCTTTCGTATCTTGTCTACTTGATGGTATGCCACAACACTTCCAATATTAGGTAATGGGTGTGATGACGGCAAGCCACCACAATAATATAGGTCTAAATTCCTATTCAATTCGGGTACATGCCCCTTGAATCAGTACTGTATTAGATGCTGTAGATCAAAATATATACCGATGATATTGTCACGTAGCCCAAATCCGTTCACTTCCCGAATAACTACTGCACCCATCCGATCACCAGTGCCTTTCAGGGCAACAGGTACGCTAAGAAAAGATCTGCACTAGAACTGCAACATTATCTTCCTAACTTTTTAAACTCCCATGGGCAACTGCGGGCATGGACAACATTTTACTATCCCAATACGCGGATATCAAAAAAGTGACAATTTTTTTGTTTTTTTTTTCTCTATTGGTCGCTCCTCTCCGGAAAGTGCCTTTTGCCTGTTACTGGGTTTTAGGAGCAATGCTTCGTAACTTTTGACCAAAAGCCATCGAGCTGATATCCTCCCTAGCTGGTTGTGCAATAATTGACGACAGATAACGGGTCGATATAAACACAGGCGGTGTATCGTTGCCGGCTGAAGCTGCTCACACAATAACTAGCCCTCTATTGCAGCAATTCTGTCACATGTTATCTTGGCCGACTTAGCAGCCACATCTCAGCCGCCCGGAGATAATTTGTGGGCGAGCCGCTCTGCTATATAGCGTTCGTACGTGCGACAATCTGGCATCTGCTGGGCCCACTTCTCCGCATGCTCTCATTGTTCGCCCTCCCTATCGCCCCAACATATCGACAATTCCGATGACGAAAGTAGCAGCTGAAGCATTTTAAATTGTTGCCAAATATACGTCAGAAGCGCAAACGCTGAGTCCTGTATAAGATATTGGGCGCTGCAAATTATGAAATTTTACAAGGCCCAATGTTTAATGTTTTGTAGTAGGAAAACTTTGGCAGATGGTTTAATCCCTCCAGTATTTCAGAAACACTTCCAATAACATGTACCAATTATTCTGAGTTCTTTAGCGAGTGACTGACCGACCGTAAGGCGCAGCTTCGTGTGGTTGGGTATGAGTGTAATGTGTAACAGCGAAAGTATCCCTATTGCTATATTCAAACGTTGCTATGCCAGGATGTACATGAACGGAAATATTAAAATATGAAAGATTTTAAAAACTCTTCTATTTGGGGTATTCCGGGGAATTCCGATAAACATGGAATTGTCCGCTTTTGGAAAGTATATAATACTATCTGGCGATCGGCACCGTATGCCCAAATTTCGACATTTTAGGAAAGGATGAGTTGTATATATTCGAAATAGCATTGACACGACCCATTTTATCACACATATTTTCAATATGTTCATCTCATCGCAATACAGAATCAATCACGTATCCAAGGAAGCTCGTACTGCCTACTACAATATAGCTAACGGGCCATTCTTTAGTTCGATTTAATCGAAAGTGCACACGGTGCGTCTTTTCGAGATTAACCATTTGGCCGTTAGCTTGAACCATCGATTAAGGTAATCAGCAGCCTTAGAAAGTGACGCTTCTAATTCAGCGTTTAGAAGTTTTACCATCATGCTCGTGTAATCAGCATATATGAATAATATGAAGGTCATCAATGAAAACCGAACAAAATGTTAGTCGGCCTAATATAATGTTATCTGTTGGAAATCGGTTAAATCTTACATAGGTACACCTCTCGGTCATAGCCATAGTCACGGTCATTTATTTCCTTCAAAATATACGGTTGCCTTAGATTTAATTACACTAAGGACAAAACAATAGTAAACATTCTACATACATCGATTTAATTTACAGATTTATTTACTTAGGTAGGTACTTCGTATTTTTTTATGTTTTAATATATAATGAATATGTAAGATATACTTAATCGATAAAAAACCCCTATTAGGTATAATAAATCATCAATTTGGATGATAATTGAAACATCTTAATAATAATATAATACTTGAGTAAAAAAATGTAAATAATCCAAGATTAGTAGTAATTGTAATAACATATCTATGTGATCAAAAGAAACTAAAAAAATATAATAATAACAAAAGGTAGCGAATATTCCATGAAATAATTACAACCAAGGAATTTATTACGTAACAAATGAGAGTCTAATTATAATATTAATAATAAAATATCTAAATACATATGTGCCATAAATATTGAGATAAAGATATTGTTTAAATTAAAATATTTAACCACTAGTAGATATTTTTGAAGAGAGGTATTCAGTGACTCTTGATACAATGCTCAGATAATTTAAATATTTTTAAATGTAAATATATCGGCTAGTGCATAATATTCATCAACATGTCGAAGGGATGTTGGGTAACGGGAATTCGAATGCCCTATCATCTAGCTATCTGGTCGATAGAGGGAGTATTTTGAACAGTTTATAGCTTAAGTAACGAAAAAACTTTTGTATTTGGGTAAGACATACTTTCGCAATCAGAATGTCATCAAGGTTTCTCGTGTCGTGGGAGTGATGCTTCCCATGTTGATTCAGCACAGATTTATTCCTCTTCTCATAAGTCATACATCTTAAGATGTATTCTACGGTTAGAGTTAATTTGCAGTTTTTTTAGGTAGGAGGCGCAGTGAGTGTCGCTTGAAACGCCAGTGATTGCTCTAACTGTAATACGAAATCTCTAGTGTCTAATTAGGTTATGATTGAAAGTCCGCATAATGCTAATATGCTTAATTAATTATCAAAATAATATTAAATTAATATTAAGATAATATAAAATACAGAAATTGTAATTCAAAAGGAAGCACTTCTAAGCGTACTCTTTCCCTATACTATGCAAACGGGGACGTTGTACCTCTTTCCTCGCCTCATCGCGTGCTGCAAAATTGCCTTGTATCAGGCGCCAGATGACTTACTGCATCCTTATAATACTGTGACGTTATATCTTGACTAACGTCAAGCTAATGAAGACTTTTGGTTTTCACTATTTATTCGCTAAATAACCTATGTAGGTTGTATCGTAGCAATTGCATACTCCAGATACTTCCACAATATGAAGATGATTTATGACATGTTTCTTCTAATTAAGCAATTACCGTACCTATAACGTCATAAGATGCAGTGACTGCTCTTACATGCAGCGGAAAGAAAGCTGTTCTGCGCATCCGGTGAACAGCTGAGCACGCTCGAACTTGCAATCTCTACGCACCATCAATACGGATTGGCATCACCGATATATCGATGCGCAGTATTGATGCAAAATAACCATCGATAGAAAGTGTTGTATGAGTGACGGATATTTTATGTGGTAGAAAGTGAGTGAGTAATAGTATGAATAAAAAGCTACTGACCGGATGCCCGTGAAGGATTTCACTGTACTAGGAGAGAATGGAGAATATGGAATTGAGTACTTGCAGCAAGAGGAGTAAGTAAACATAGTATTGAACCCCAAGCTAGACCCACAATCTAGTGAAATTATTTCGACCAATAACTCTTACATCCTTCCGCTTGAAGGTGTTGGAGAGAGTGATAGAGAGGTACAAAACAGAAACAGCATTAATAATTTCACCCTTGCATGACAACCAACATGCTTACCAGACAGGTAAATCAGTTGAAACAGACCAGAACAAAATAGTTGAGAGAACTCCAGACTGCATACAAATAGCTGCAGTAACCTTCATAGACATCGAAGGGGCCTAAGATAATACTTAGACGGATGCTTAATGAGCCAGAAAACAATCGTCACATCTATTGACACATCAGTGAAAAGAAGCTGCCCACAAATGATAGCTCTTCCCGCTGCTATGTTGTCTAATTATTAGGCGAATTCTTGCTGAAAATTAATGCCAACGCCCTTTACGCGCAACGATATGTAGATGATTGGTCGTCATAGTGAGTGAGGGGTGATTTTGAAATCGATAGGAAAACGTCATATATGACGATGACGTCATCTTAATCGCTTTCCATTTGGAATTCGAATGTGGAATGCAGAAATGATAGAGATATCACGTCATCTTGTATAAGATATTTTTTAACATTTCAAAAATCAAGACCCAGCTCTCCTGTGGCGGTGATCAACTAACCTAATCAGCGATCAATACAATACGCCACGTAGCACCAGCAAGGGATTATTGGTTAATTCTAACAAGACCGAAATAGTACTCTTCACAAATAAGCGCGACTTGGCAAAATTGAAGGAGCCTTTGATCAACGGTAAATTGATATCAGCCACCAAGTGAAGTACACCAGAGCAGTCCACACCCAATGTGGCCATCGAAGCACTGATTAACAAAACCGCATTATACCCCCGAACGCGATCATCTCGGTCAAATCATCTACACAGACGGGTCAAAAACAAACAAGGGAATGGGATCTGGAATCAAGGGAAAAAGGTTCAAAATAAAAATAGCTATTAGAAACCATGCAATAGTATTTCAATATGAAGTATTATTATGCAATTTCATGAAATCTGAAGAGGAGGAAACCTAAAGCCTATTACTGAAACTAAGCAAAACTTAGGTTAAAACAGTATCAGGATTCTGTTGACAGTACAGATTACCCTCAACAAACCATCAGAACCGTCGGAAAGAGGACTGATTCCCTTAGCAGAAACAGTGGGGAGGAAGGTGTGACTGCTCTACATGTGTTTTGCTATTATCATGATTTAACTAACTAAGGCTAAACATATTAGGAGACGTTCACGGGTTATCCGAATCTTAACGAAGTGCTTACGGCGCTGATCTTTAATTTCTGGTTACTACTCAGATTAATCCAGGTTACGACTATCCGAAGCGGATCGACCACCCTCGGTGTTGTAATCCATAGTTTTATTCACATGAAGCAACTTGCATTAAGTAATTATGTTCAATAAATAAGTTAACACAGACACAATAACATGTAGGTCGTCTACACTCCATTTCCCACCATCCCCAGTGTTGCCAGTATGTAACATCTCTCCCCGGTTTAGTTAAAGATTCCACGTTAATTTACAATAAATGAGGAAAAAGCTAATGTGAGAGACGCTGTGTTGATTTATGGACCACACGGATGTAGTCTCGGAGATGGGCTGGAGGAACAC
>JAOPUG010000181.1:8105940-8117146 GCA_027564375.1 Micropterix facetella
AATTTTCCTAGCAAAAAATAATAAAAAATCAAATTCACAAATTTTAGCATTTTTTCATTTGTTTATATTATTCTGCCCATTTTTTCTGTTTTACAATTTTCCTAGCAAAAATAACGAGGAACCTAATTCACAAATTTTCGCATTTTTTTTTGTTTTATATTATTCTGCCCATTTATACTGTTTATCACTCTATTGGCAAAACAGCCACACCTGTTAATGAGTGCTATAACAACACATTGCGCCCTATTTAATTTGCCTATATAGGATAAACTTAGCCGCACAACCTTTGGACTTAAGTGTTGTAAAAACTTACCAAGTAATGGAGGTGACTCCTTTTGATTTCAACCCGCTCAATTCACACACTCTTTGTAGGCATTCCTAATAGGTTTTCTATGTGAGATGTCTTTCGAAGCGGAACGACAGGGATATAACCGAACTTATCGAATTGACAGCTCCTTCGAAACAAAGGAAAAGTCGAATTAGCTGACTTTGTATCATGTATCACAAATGGGATACTCAGGGCGTCTCGATAGAGAACTTACCTTGTAAGAAAAGGAAACGGTGAGTGCAAATGTATTGAATCCACCAACAAAATCCAACATGAAAGGGGAAATATCGATTAAAGCGGGCCAAAATTACTATAAATATTTTCAGATTCTAATTAAAAAAGTAACACTATTTATAAGTCAATAAGTTGACGACTCCACTAAAAATGATTAAATATATCTGAAAAATCATTAGTTTTTCAGCGAAGAAGCGATTTTTAGAAAAAAAACTAGTAAACTTTCAAATGTTTCCAATTTGTTTTAGAGTGTTTTTCAACTCTTTGACTCTGAGATTAAAGAAATATTTTTATTTCATACATCGAGTATTACAAGCTCATATCTCGTATTTTATCTCTCGAGTATATAGCGAGTATTAAGATTCTCACAGGAAAAAAATACTTTTTGAGATGTTTTTACCTAATTTCGTCAATTGATTTCTCACTACATAAAATATGTTGCGATATAAATGTGTATTTACATCATGCCTTTAATCTTTGTCTGAATTAAGATTTTATCGTATGTCATGTAATCGAATCAAATTTTTTTATCGTTTACAACAACGAAGATTGGGTTGCAATAATAAATTGTCATCATGAATTCACGAGTGTACCTTTTGGCTCAACCATGCGCCGTACACCGCTCCGCGATGTTCAAAAATATTTTGCCACTTTAGACCCTCGGTCTAAAGTGCAGGTTGTGTGAAGGCTTTTATCGAATATCATATAATTGAATCAATGTTTGAGTTTTTTTATTACATCTTACAAAAACGAAGATTGGGCTGCAATAGTTAATTGTCATTACTAATTCATAAGTGTACCTTTTGGTCTAAACTATGCGCCTTACACCGCTCCGCGATATGTTTAAAAGTATTTTGCCACTTTAGACTCTCGGTCTGAAGTGTAGTCTGTCTAAAGGCTCTTATTGTATCTCATAATCGAATCTATTTTTGAGTTTTTTTTATTATATCTTACAACAACTAAGATTGGGTTGCAATAGTAAATTGTCATCATGAATTCATAAGTGTACATTTTGGTCTTATCACGCTCATCGACAATATGCTTAGTTTAAAAATCGTAACATATGCTACTCCTACAACCTTCAAGAGAAATCTTAACTACAAAAACTAAGATTGGGTTGCAATAGTAAATTGTCATCATGAATTCATAAGTCTACCTTTTGGTCTTATCACGCTCATCGACAATATGCTTAGTTTAAATCGTGACATATGCTACTCCTACAACCTCCAAGAGAAATCTTAACTACAAAAACTAAGATTGGGTTGCAATAGTAAATTGTCATCATGAATTCATAAGTGTACCTTTTGGTCTTATCACGCTCATCGACAATATGCTTAGTTTAAAAATCGTGACATAGTATGCTACTCCTACAAACTTCAAGAGAAATCTTAACTACAAAAAGCAGAAATTTATTAGAAATAAATAGTAAGCAATGTTCTGGGCTCTATACGGGGTTTGAAGGAGTATTTGCCAGTATGACTGGACCACAGTTGGGGAAGTTTACATTCCTCCTCCAATGCATTGGAAGATAATATTGTATGACTGTACACAAGAGATGCTGAAATTTTATTTAAATGCCTTTCAGCATACACTTCCAAACCCCAGTAACCTCCCTCCTTCAAGCTATTCAGAGAATAGTTCATGCCCTCTTTGTAGCAATACCCTTTGCACAGTTAGACATATTTTGCCTGGCTGCAGGGGGCTTTAGTTCAAGGACAGTATACTTACCATCATGGCAAAGTCCTTCCTGTTATTCACTAGGTAATTAGCCTCTCAGTGGCTCGTGCCGACAAGGGTCTGAGAGTACCCTCCAAACCACCAATATAGTTTGTGCGGGATGGCTCTAAAGGCAAAAAACGTTCCATTACAAAACCTTTCTCAATCATCGAGAAAGCTTCATATTGGATTCTGGAGAACAATTCGGTCTCTAAACAGTTTCATTTCCCTGAAAGTCTCGGTTGCACAGGCCTCCATCCAGAATAACTCTTTACTCTCTATCTTGGAAGATGGCCCTTATTGTAGAATTAACTGTTCCACTGTTGGATTTTTATTCCCATCCAAAAGTACAAGTTAGAGTACAAGTTAGAGTACAAGTTACAAGTTAAACAAATACCATGATCTCGCAAATGCCATCACCCGGAACGGCTTCACTGTTCACCTTCACGCGGTGGAAGTTGGCACTCATGGCCTCCCAGTCAAGTATCTA
This sequence comes from Micropterix facetella, assembly GCA_027564375.1. NCBI lineage: Eukaryota > Metazoa > Arthropoda > Insecta > Lepidoptera > Micropterigidae > Micropterix > Micropterix facetella. The sequence goes on from JAOPUG010000181.1 coordinate 8,108,709, forward strand.
TTTCACCTATTTAAGGATCTTGGTCTCTCCAGGAAAATAGTTAACGCCTTCCTAGAAAAAATATCTAAAACTGTGATTTCTGCATATCAAATACTATGACTTCGAAGGGGGGAGTTAATGGGTGTACATTCACTTTCACATGTGGCAAGACAGCTGTCCTAAACCTACCACAGCCTTTCGTTAGTCCAGAGTCCACCGCTCACCTCCCAGAAGCGTAACAATAGTATTATGATTGGCCCGACTGGTATTATGATAAATTCCATGGCAGCTGTGTTTGTACTTACTTACTTCCTTATATTACTACGAGTATGTCCCAGCATCCAATCGAGAATTGCTATGTTTGTTGAAGACAGTTCATTGATCATTATGAGGGGTATCTCAGACCAGTTAGGATGTGACTCCTCGCTTTTATCGGTTATAGACCCTAATTCTCTGTCTGCTGTATATCCTCTTTGGGTTTTCATGCAAGTATTTACGCATTGAAATACTGCTGGATGCTTTCCTAGAGCCATTGTTATTTTCACCCTTGATCTTTTAATGCTTCACCCATATTAAATCCATTTGTGTTCCATGTTTAGATGTGATCTATCCCGAGACATAGTTACATTAACCAATGCTTTGTGAAACGTATCCGTATATATCACATGTATAGTGCAGAACGGACTATATAGGATGCTGTCAATCAATGTCTGTTCGGTTGGAAAAGCAGGTCGTCCAATATCGTATGACGAAGTTATGCTATTTCCGTACTGAACCTTGTCGTAGAGGAAGAAAGTATGCAAATGCTAAATTAGCGATATCTTGCTTCACTAGCCCTTATTTCTTTTTCTTCTGTTGCCCTCTCTGATATCGAATGTAGGTGACCATGGCTGCGTATCTCATTCTTTCATCATGATTGACACCAATCATGTAATTGAGAAGTAGATGGAGATCACTCTTATCAAAATAAATTATTTAAACCGATTATATGAAATCAATATATCAGTCACGAAATATTTCTGCTTAGAATCGATAACTGGAATGCAAAAGTGCATGCGATTCCTGACAATGAGTGACTGCCTGCCAACCAGAAGACGGGCCAGACTCGAACTCCCAGTTCTTAGACTTTAGTAAAGCAGCAATTATAGCTCTTATCATATGGTATTATTATCATCTATTCGAAATAACTTTAGTTTAATTTTATTATATCTTAAAACAACGGAGATTAGGCTGCAAAAGTAAATTTCCATTGTGAATAAGCTGGTGTGCCTTTTGGCATCAGCTGTACGTCTTTTATATTTCTAAGTAACATAATCGTAAGATATCCAACTCTTACAGGTATAGTTTTTCTCGTAAGGTCTGAATGCTTAACGACATTGTTAATTTACAAATTAACAAACGATTTCATACATTTTAATCAGATGGTAAAGTTAGCAACCACTGCTGTTTCTTTCTAAAACCCCTAAACGAAAAAAAGGATGAAGTTTAGTGAAATATATTGCTTTATGAAGAGGGCAATAAAATATTTCTCTCTCTAAAATCCATAAGTTATATGGGCAAAGAGATATAGCAAATTACTAATGAATGATAGATTCTAGTCATCGCTGTTTCTGTTATATTATAAGATATTGATTTTCCTGAAGAAAAAAAAAACATGATTGCGCTTTCACTATAAATTTCTGCCTCTTCAATCATCGACAACCTCAAGAATAATGTTAACAAACACATCAAGAAATACACTATGCAAGCTAAACTCCACTTTACACCATCAAATGCAGACATGACCCGCCGACACGGTACGTACCCGCCTTACGAGCGTTTTTTTCTCTTTTGTGTAAAACCAGCATAACATTTTTTTGTTTCATTTTTGTTTTTAATGAATTATTAAAACCCGTGTGCATAGTTTTGCCTGTCGCTTATTTATTTCTTTTGTTTATTTGTTGTATATTTCTTTTTTTAATTTAAAATGGATCATAATATTATTCTGTCGTTTTTTTTTTAAATTGAGTCAGTTTGAAATTGCGTGTTTATGTTGAAGTCAGTATGAGTCAGTGGATTTGAATCAGCTCAAGTCAGTGTGATTCGGATTATTTCAATTAAAATTCAGATTGTCTAACGGTCAGTTGATTTGATTGAAGTCAGTTATATTCGGAGTGCCATTGTGATTCAGAGTCAGTATGGTGAAACAATTAGCAACAATTAAATTAGGTTGGATCATTCTAAGATATTGTGAGCCATTGTGATTCAAAGTCAATCGGTTAGTTCATTTGATTGAATGCGAACCTGTGTGATTCGGAGTCGGAGTGATTCAAGTTAGTGTGAAACAAGATTGTATAGAAGTCAGTGGCAGTTGTTGTGATTATACTCAATCGGCCGTTTGATTACGGTCAATATAAGTCTGTATGATGCGATTGATTTACCACACCACATCTATATTATTATGATCCATAGCTTTATTTAGAAATATCTTAGCATTTTTTTATTTAATAGATATATAAACTATTTACTACCATATATATATTTAAATTTTACTAACCGTAATTCGCATTTATTCTACCCGTTTTCTTGTAATTATTACGACATTGTTGTACTATTTTTAAATATAAAAGCACGTCAAAAAGACAAACACAATCCTACGTTAACCACGAACGAAGAAAATGAATTAAAAATAAATAAATAAAAACATTTTTGAGAACCACATACTACAGTTTACATCACATCATCAAGAGAAAGAGAGAGAGAGAGATAGATATAGAGAGATGAAACGAAAAACCGAGAAAGAAATATCAGACACAGCACAAAAAATACATTTTTTTTTGTTTGTAAAAGAAAACGAAGGAAACGGAAACTCACTCGCAGATTTTACGCATTCTTTTTGTATTAATTTTTCTGCGCAAATTGCCAAACATCGACATTACATGTTCGAAACGTTGTGCAGGATGGCGGATCGACGATTGGCACTTTGCGCATTCTGTTTTATTTTTCATTTATCATTTAATTCTGTGTAGGGGTAAATGCAGTCGTGTGCGGTCGGTCAACGGTTTCGGGTTTTTCATTCTTTTGATTTTTATTCTTTAACTTGACCAGTATCCCGACAAAGAGGGTAATTTTTTTATAACACGGGATCGCCATAAGTCTGGGTGGCTATGTGCACTCCAGGAGGGCACTGTACAGAATAATTAACTCGATGTAGATTAATGAAGAGTATCCTCCTATAGAATATCTCAAAGTTGTTTCTATCGTGTCCTATTTTTAACTCTTATGTAGCAACTTCTAAGAAAATATTTATATTTTAAAAATACCTAAAGGTTTTTTTTTATAATTCCTCAAGGGTTAGTCTTATGACGAAAACTTTTATAGCAAATTTAAAGACAATAAAATTCCTAATATTTTTCCTATAAACACTTTTTTTCTTCTATTATTCAACGAGTTATATAAATATAAATTGTCTATTTTTTAAATTTATGAGAACATTTCTTAAAAAAAATTGCCAATCTGCTAGATTAATAAAAAATATTTTCTACGAAAAGCAGAAGGAATTATATCTTCTTCAAGTTTGTCATAAGATCAACCGTTTACATATACCAATTATTAGCACCTGTCATCCAAGCTAGGTCAAAAACTTAGATTTTTCATCAGGGTCGAGACTAATGGTTTCTACCCCACTCTTTAAAGACAAGGTCCTTTCTAGTCCCCACTTATTGGAATAGAAGGACACGAATGATATATAGCGCCTAGCCGTTCGCAATGTGAGGTTCAGTGATAGGTTACAGATGTAGAGAAGTTTATTCATTCTTATTTAGAAGTTTCTTCTTAGAAGAAAAAGTGTCAAAAAAGTTTCTTCTTTATTTTAATGCCTTTCAGCATACACTTCCAGACTCCAGTAACCCCACTTGTTGGAGCTATTCATAGGATAGTTAATGTCCCCCTTTGTAGCAATACCCCTTGCACAGCTTAATATATTTGAGCTGGCTGCAAGGCGGACTTTAATTAGAAAGGACGGTATACTTACCGCCATGATGAAGTCCATGCTGTTATTCGCAAGGTAATTAGCGAATTTGTGGCTCGTTCCAACGAGGGTCTGACAGTACCCTTTAAACCACGGGTGGGACGGCTCTACAGGCTAATACATTCCAATACAAAACCTTTATCAATAATCGAGAAACCTTCATATTGGATTCTGGAGGTCAATTCTATCTCTAAGCAGTATCAATACTTGAAAGTTTCTGATGCACAGCCCTCCATATAATTCCTCACTCCTTATCTTGGAAGATGGCCCCTTATTGGTACAGTTAACTGTTCCATGGGAATCAAATATCCCAAACAGCCACGAGTACAAATTTTATAAATACATGATCTCGCAAATGCCATCACCCGGAACGGCTTCACTTCATCTCACTTCATTCCACCTTCACGCGGTGGAAGTTGGCGCTCGTGTACCTCTCACTCAAATCTCTATTTCGCCTCTTTAAAGATCTTGGTCTATCCAGGAAAATAATTAACTCCTTCCTGTCAAAACCTATTTATATTTCTTGAGATTTCAAGCTCGACTTTATGTAAAACCTCTTTGTCATCTCATTTAGTAGCAGTAGTTAGTAATTAGGGATGATACGAATGTTCGCTTTTGCTAATGCGAATAATTCGCTTCATTTTAAACAATCGCATCGAGAGATGCGAATGTTTTGCGAATGCAAATGTGTGTAGGTCGTGTCGTGTCTTTTGAACTTTGTCTATTAAATACGAGTATAACAAAACAATTACGATATATAACGCTGGTTTATTGTTCTAATATTTTTTCATATTCCTGTTGTAAGAAATAAAAGTGATGACTTTAGTTGATTAAAGTTTTTTTTTTAATGTTATTCCTAAACATTCGCTTCCGCATTCGCACATTCGCTTTCCGAACATTCGCATTTGCATTTGCGAATGTCAAAAATATGACATTTGTAACATCCCTGTTAGTAATCAAAGGAACCTAAACCCTGCGACACCGTACGCAAAAACCGTTATCGTTATAGACTGCATTTTGCGCCCGTCTTCTTCTATAACGCTGTCGCCTACCTAACGTTCGTATCTGCAAGGAATTGTGCTCTGATGATATGAGGCATGCCGATTGCATCATGGAAGAAACAGCAGCTGATATAACCCAGCAAAGTGATGATGTTGATGCGTGAAATCGTGGCGAAGAGCTCCGCATCGGCTCCCCGCACGGGAGCGACGATGCGTGAGTTCTAAGCGAGGGATGTGTTTGTCTTTTTGTATGTGCAGGACGGCGCGATCGAGACTGCGTTTTGCGTGCGGTTGGGGGGTCACCGTCCTCTCTAGTACTCACCGCTTAGAAATCATGTATCCATACCACATAGGTAAGATTTATTATTTTATTTTTATTTTGTTTTTATCATAATAATATTTTATCCTGCATGTATTTAATATGAAGAAATCGATTTTGAGATTTTAGTTGATCATCACGTTTTGAGGTCCCAGGAACCTAAAAAATTGATTTAAAAAAAGATGTGTGTCCATTGTCTACATGGTCACATGACAATAGAAGACTCACAGATGAAACTACTAGGGTTATTTTAGGTCTGTCTCTTGATCGTGGAGAAATTATCGTTTTAGACACAAAATTAAGGGTAGCTGCCAAAGATGCTAAAACTAAAATATATTTTTGCTTAAAAACGACTCTAGCGATTTTGATGAATATTTGTTTGAGGATAGTTTTTACAAAGGTCGATCAAATAAGTACGGATTTTTCGATTTTTTTTGTATAGTATAGCTGTCCTAAACTACCACAGCCGGTCGTTAGTCCGGAGGCCACCGCTCACCCCCCATAAGTGTAAAAAATAGTATTATGATGGGCCCGACCTTGATCGGTGAATTCCATGGCAGCTCCTTTTGTACTTACTATTTTTCAACGTAATCTCGTATCGACCTAAATCGTCCTAAATCGTAATTTAGGTCGATGCACTTTTCCCAACGTTTCTGCAATTTTTTTAACCCCTCCAAAAATATGATTTCTCTTCAAAATACGCTTCTGTCTCGGCGAGAACCTCCTCGTTTGAGCTGAATTTTTTCCTTCTTTTTCATGTTGGGGAACAGAAAGAAATTGCAAGAAGCCAAGTCGGGCGAGTACTGTGGGTGCGACAGCAATTCGTAGCGCAGTTCATGAAATCCGCGACAATTCCGGATGAATGTGCTGGTGCATTATCATGATGCAACAGCACTTTTTTCTTAGCCAAATGGGGCCGTGTCTCCTTCAATTTCTTATCAAATCGGTCCAATAATTTATTGTAGCACTGCCCTGGGATCGTTTTTCCCTTCTGCAAAAATGCCATGAGAATTTTTCATTTTTGGGAAACTATTAAGACGTACGAAGTTGCCATTCTACAAAGGTTAGCTTTTTCTTAAAGGATTTTTAAACATCAGATAGATATAGTGCCCCGTAAAGTCGCTCCACACAATAAGAGAAACTTCCCTGGAAGATAGACTTTGTGTACTTGTGAAGATGGCAAGATCAGCACACCCTAGCGTAAAAAGGTAGCGTTGTTCTCTGAATCGCACTATCTTCTAGGTTGACTTTCCTCCGCTGCCTCATATTTAGTAAAGATGCCCGCTTGAGAAATGGGGAGACATGATGTCGAGGAGGTATAGCAAAATGAAATCAATCACAGGCATTTGAAGTATTTGCGGTCACAGCTCAGTTTTCTTACATAGACACGGGCCATCCTGTCCTATGATGTATCATGTGTCGTTGTAGCTAATCGCTATCGGCTATTCGTTATCGGCTATGTACTCGAAGTCAAAATATAAAAGGCACGCAATCGGTCCTGTTGAAGGGAGTCTGCGTTCAGTGGTTGGATCGCTACTCAATAAAACTACTTGATTGGTCGAGGCGGTTGCTTCCCATAGTGGAAATCATTAGTGTTTGGAAGCGTATTATACTGAACGCAGGCATGAACACATAAGCTGTCATTGCATTGCTGTCGTTCAATAAAAATCGACTTTCTCTCGAAATATTCGGCTCCACAAATAGATTATGTGACCAAGCTCGATTATAACTATCCGTAACAAAGTGACAAACCTTCGCTATAGCATGCTAGGGGATTATCAACTCTGCCATGGATCAGGTTAAAAAAGTAGGCCATGGTGAGCGTTTCCCTGTGCAATTTAAGGGAATCATAGCCCACCATTCCTAGTAAAAAACTAGTAGGGTATAAATACATAATGTACCTCGCATGTTTTTTTTCATCCCTGATGTTTTATTTACAATGAAACAAATTCTTATTATTGTCTCTCTCTGTCTCCCACAGTTAAGGATGAGACGACTACACCTCAGCAGCGGAACGCGCCGCTCCTCCAATCTCCTCAGTATACCGGTGGTCGTCCCCAGCCGTATAGTGAGTATCGGAATTAGAGTGCTTTGCATCGACTATAGCACATACACAAAGTAGCAATTTTCATGCACCTAGTAGATTTATCATAGTTTTTTTTCGTTTTAAATATAATATACATAACACTTACTTTCAGACTGATCAGTAATTACTGTACTCGAGTTTACTATAACAAGAAAATATGAATAAGAAATTATAAATAAGACAAAAATTGGTTTGTCCCGCGTTGTACCTGCCGTTTAGGAGATGTTACAACCGTCGTTGTCCAGGGTAGACTGAATTGCTATCGGGTGTCGTCCGCTGTCGTTCTGCTGCGTTAGGCGGCATACTGCTGCTGTTATAGCGGTGCACTCGGCAATGGGCGCTGAGAACATTTTAAGAAGAGGATTCCATGTAGTAGAGTGTTTGTAAACAATTTTAGGGTTCTATTTATTTCAATGGCTTCCCGCATCATACGGGAAAGTAAAATTGTTCGTTAGATAGTACAGTAGGATTTTGAAACTATACCTTCCCTGAACGTTTTTTTCACCGCCTTGAAGTGTTCTATTAGTCGAGTCACTATGTTTCGCTTTGTCTGCCCAACGTAACCCATAGCTGCACACAATCTTATACACACCCTGGGTTGGCAGTGGTATTACATCCTTTACAGATCTCAGAGATCGAGCGAAACTTTGGATTTTTCTGAAGATCATTTTTATATCTTCTTCAGATAAGTTTTTAATGATTTCTATTAAACAGTGGTTCGAACAACAGACACAATAGGGTTTTGAAATCATCAAAATGTCAGCAAGTCAGCAAAATTTAAAACATTTAGCTCAGAACATTTAAAATTAAACATTTGGATAACTCAATAGGTTAAAAAAAAATGTTTGCCATTGATGGCCAGCTGATATGACTCTATTGTATACTGTATATCAACATCTTGCTCAAATGTTGATGATTTTCAAATATAGCGAAAAAATTAGGGAACAGTCTTACCATTATTAGTCCAGGCATTTATTTGTTAGAAAATAAATGCAAGTTTTGGTGGAGTTTTTTTTTATTTGGTACCTTTATGTTTTTTGGGTC
>JAOPUG010000181.1:8125752-8138121 GCA_027564375.1 Micropterix facetella
AATACTACTATATTGCACTTAGTAGAAAATCACACGAGAACTTCCAGCTTTATTTGATATTATAGAAAAACAAAAACTTTCGAGAGTCGGTGATCGAAAACTAGTACTAATTTTAGACTGCTCATAATACAAAAGCGGTTATAAGTTTTTCAAATATATTGTAAGCTTGGCGCTTATTATATGTCCAATAACTATTGTTTATATTCCAAAGAGTCACATTTCATAGAAAAAACTATAATAAATAATAATCAAACTTTACTATTTTTCTCATACTATATGTAGAAACAAGTAGGTAGTGACTAAGCCGAGTTGCGAATATCGATAGAATTAGGATTTTTCTTGGCGGTGGACTGATTACCTATCTTCCTATACAATCGGTCTGATGTAGGATTCTTGCATTATTTTAAGGTATAAAATTAAAAAAGATTTTTGCGACGTACAATATCTGATTTACCAAAAAATGGGCAAATTCTACATCAAGCCACTAAAACTGATTTATAAACTCTTTAGAAACGAAATTACTCAGTTTTCTCTCGAAATTCCCACTAAGAAGCACTAAAAACACAATTATTTCATGAGCGTGCGTGCGGCCACCACGATGGATCCCACCGGATGGAGAGAATCTAGATTCTACAATCGAATATTCCAGTGAAATATGGACCACGAAATAGACTATGAATAATCAGACGAAAGAGTGTCTTCTGTAACCTTCATACAAACAAACCAAGACGAAAGATAGGCATCTTTTTCGATTAAAAAAATTGAATTTCAAACAGTGCGGGGTGCATGCGCACTGTATATAGCTAGCCCTGTGGGACATTACGAAATAGAGGAGTTTAAAAAATCGCATGTAACTGTCGGAATGCACAGTCGAGGGAGAAATCTAATGCGACAATAAATCGAATGTGCTTGCGCTGTCATTAACCAACCTGCAGATGTTCGCATTTTGGCATGCTCTATACCTACCGATCTTCTCAGCTACTGATAATGATACACTCTTGAATACCTGCTAAACTCCACTTTCTAATGCTACTCGTGTTCTATATTTTAGGTTGACTTTTGCTTATGTTTTAACTGACATCTCAATTTTATTTTAATATGTGTATTTTACATAAAGTAGTAACTGCTCTGAGTGTCGAGCTATACTGATTTATAAATTCTCGCTGACTTGAAATTTTTTGCTGTGAGTTCGCTCGTCTCAACCTTCTCACGACGGCGGTTCATTGTTTAAGTGAAACACAATTATGCGCCGATTAGAATAATACTAGAACGCTCCCCGCCGGACTTTTAGTTCCTGAGTTTCAATAGTTTCATATCGTCGGGAAAACGTTAGATTGAGATTATAAAAAAAAAGAACTTTCGGGTGTATATATATATATATAGAATACATTCTTAGAAAAAAACTACTAAATCAAAAAAATGATTTATAAAAGGAAAAAATAACAGGGGCAGTTATGAAGTACTTCACTTTCGTTTAGCCCAGCTGTCCATTTCCACCCAAATAAAAAGATACTGAAAGTATGTGTTCATGGTCCAGGTTTATTCCATTTCCTAGACTCACTCGCCGATCCAAAATCCGGTTCTCCAAAGAACATGTATATTAAAAAGATGAAGTTGCGAATAAAGTGGTTACGACATCTTGATTCCCCTGCGCCGGTTTATCTCATTTTGATTCCTAATTAAAAAATCCTTCATAAGGTGCTTGGATATAGCTGTGACGTAAAATGACTGGCGCACGGTAATCTCAAAATTGAACCACGAATTCGATAAGGTGAATACTACAAGAATGAGAGTGATACTTACCTATAAAGCATTGAGTAACACACCTGTTTTTTTAGTTTATATTTTCGACGCCTAAGTGGGATCATTATGGGACTCAGCTCTCTCACCCCCGCCAGCTTGATAAAAGGACACCTACCGGATGCTGCTATCTGGCCCTGGCTTTTGAAGCGTCCTTATATATGGTTACCTTCCCACTGTAGAGCTAGGCTCTCTCCCCCTGTTAATAAAGTCATTAAATCTTCTTCTTAACCTCCCAATATAAGCTGTACGTTTTCCTCGGGTATCATCTGTCAGAGGTCATCTGCAGTAGTTATTCCATAGACATACCTGCCATATTGTCAGCAGCTGCAGCTTACAGAATGGCCTCGGAGACTCAGCGCTTGCATATTGGAATGGCTTATATCTTTGAATGCTGAAAAATGTGTTCTTCTTCATCTTGGAAGAAAGAACACTAAGCACCAATACTTTCTGGAAAAGACTCATCTTCGTGCTCTAGAATCACAAATAGATCTTGGCATAATAGTCACCCAATACTTAAAATGGCAATAAAAAGTGACCGCAATAATAAAGAAGGCGAACTTTCTATTGTTCCTAATTCGGGGAGCTTTTCATCATATTAGAAAGGAGCTGATGCTGAAAGTCATTTGTGAGGCCTATTTTGGAATACGCCTATCAGTTCTGGAACCCATTCATTAGAAAGGATATCGATCTTCTAGAGGAGGTTCAGCGAAAAGCGACTAAAATGCCTTTTAACTTGAAGCATCTAAGATACGAGGAAAGATTGACGGCTCTCGGGAGCAACGCTACCTGCATGCCATAAGATTCTGTATGCATCGTATGACATTCCTGGGTTGCAGACTATATACACCATGAATACACCAAAACACATATATCTGCATGGGCATCATTTGAACCTCCAGTGTGAATCATTCCATTCAAATCCTGAGAAACATTTCCTTAGCAGCACAGTGGTAAATGAATGGAATGCTCTTTCTAGTACAGTAATCAGTGGCAAAAGTGTCAATGACTTTAAAAATAAACTAAACTTATTCCACAAACACTGTAATGCAAGCGAGGACTTAACGCTCATCAGCTTAGGCTGCTTGCCTGTTGAATATATTAATAATAATTCATAATTCTTATTGCCGATCTGGCAGCATTTTTTTTATAAATGGGTCAAGTGAGGGTATACCTACTATAATTGATAGAGCCTCTGTTGGTGCAGTTCTCATGGTACTTGTGATGCCCGTAAAGTCCAGTCTCTGTGCTGTTGATAGTTTCTTGGCAACCATAAAACATTGCTTCTGGACTATCATACTGATGCTCCATATGTTGAACGGCTGTATAATGCGCTCCCGTCTGGCCTCACAGCTCTTATATTTCCAAGGTTGATCGATATTCAACTGCAAATGAGACTATGAAATTTGCGAGTGGCACTTTCTAGGGAAGATTTCTTCTCCCGATGTCGGGAGGTTACCATCCTAAAAAACTGAAACACCTCTCCCGGTTTTGAAACCTGATTAACCTCTCGCCCTGACAACAGCTTCTTTCCTTTCATTGGAGATGCTCAGATATTAATCAAAATATCCAGACAGTAAATCTGAAACAGTCATATATGCACTAATTCATCAAAAGACTCATTCTAATTAAAGTTTATAATATCATGGAACTATTGAAAGCATGATTTATTTATGTGTAACTTGCATTCAATATTATTTAGTAATTACATTAATAAATCCGTAAAGGGAATCAATTTCCTCATCTTGGTATCTCCTATATATATGAAGGTATGGCACAAGGAAAATTAATGATAAATAATATAATCTAATGCTGTGAAAACATCGAATAGAAAATTATCTAATATTGTGCAATAATTGAATGATATTATCTTCATCAAGAAGGTTAAAAGAAAGAAGAAATGATGGGTTGAAAAAATCTGTAACACGAGATATAATTTATTTTTATCAAATTTTCTGAAAAAAACTTGTGAACGTCGCAAAACAAACTATGGGAAGGATTCGTCTATGTTTTAGTTTTTATCATCGATTAACGACTGCTGCATTACCTTAAAACAATGGAAATGTTGCATGCTGTCATATGTTGAATTTGAATATCACTGCATGCGCTATTTTTATAATAATATCTAAAATTACATGTGATTGTCTCAATTCTTGATTGTTTGATGTCTAGTGATACTATATTATAAATGATGCCAATTGTTTTCCCTTTGTGAAATGAATTAGTGGTACTTGGATGGATTTGGCAAAGTTCCAGCGCGCGGAATGAAAGATACTCGATCTGCTCCTATATACTCTATGCATACAACCACCTACTACAAATGATAATTTAGCTTGAGTTTCCGGAGAGTGAGTTCAGTGGGAAACATTCAATATCGGTTCACAATCATGGATGGGAAAAAAAGGGGTAAACCAGAAAACTCCCTGGTTGAAGAATGTATAACTACAGATTTTTTAAAAATAGTGCTTGCACATGTAAATGGTTAATGTTAACTCACAACACCAACGCTTAGGACTTGGAACTATGACTATTTCACAATTGAGTTTTATCTGAGGTGACTTTTAATAGCATGCATGCCAATTTTGCGGTTTATTTATTTATGGCAATGTACAGAGTTTGCAACAAGCGTAACACGAAATTCAGGAAATATCTACACTTTAACAGGAATAAAAATTATCTTATAAATAAATAAACCCACAGCAAGTTAGGTGCTATCAATAAAATACACTGATTTTTGATAATTTGGACCCCCCCCCCTTGTCACACTTCTTCACAATATTATAACACCCCTCCTCCTTAATCTGAAGGATCTAACGACCCTTTTAGTTTATGTTTAGCATCTTGTAATACATATACCAGGCATATAATACAATTAGACATAATTAAATCAAATTGTATAATTAAAGCAAAACATTCAACATATTTATTTTACAATGAAATTGGTGAATTATTGGGCCGTTCAGGGATTAGCCAAACATTTGTTAACCTCAATTATACTGGTACTGCCTGGGCTATGTCCGTTTGACCGAGAGAAATCTCACAAATAATCTCTCTTCGTCCGTCTACTCCGCATTTTCAGCACTTGTAACATCGTCGCGTAGGAGGCATAAGAAAGAGTTCACGGGCTCTACGTGCCACTCGTATTGGTCACAAATGACCCTGCACACTGCCAGATATTTGCAAGTATTTATAGTGCATTTTGTCAACAAGTCTTATTTGTGGTATCTTACAAATGAACCGACTGCGAGCCTTTCGCTATGCGCGGCTCAAAATATCTCGATCTTTCAAACGAACGACCCCTGTGCTTTGTTGACTGGTCGTGGCGTTGTTCGGTCACAGAATAGAAAAAATGTTCGACCTTGTTTGATTTACAACTTGAAATGTTTTGCACTAATAATTTCGCACATCATGAGAGTTTTAAAAATCTGTTCACTATACATATTTTAAATGAAGGTAAGAGATATTTTAGATTTAATATTATGTGAAATGTGTGATATCACGTCACGCTAACATAACGAGATTGTCCCTTATCAAACTTTTTTAGTATCTCCTGTCGCCAAGTTACACATCGTGTCATCTGTTCTTCAGTCAGTTGTTGCGGCACCCAGAGAGTACAAAGTTTCTTCATGTGCAAATGATTATACAGAATCGAACAAATTGCTGGTTCATTTAGTCGTAAAGTACCCTCTATCTGTTGATAGGTCACTCGCCTGTCCTCGTCAACCATTTTCGTCGCACCAGTAACGTTTTCCTCCGTAACTGACGTTCCAGGCCTTCCAGGATTCTTAGCATCCTCCAGAGTGAAATTTCCCCTTTGGAATTCTCTATGCCACCTGAATATCATTGTACGGTGTGGACAAACATCACCTAGTGCAAGAGTCATTTCTTATAAAGACTGGTCTATGTTTAAACCATGCACGAAATTATAACGTAAAACTGCCCTTATCTCATTTCGTGACCACAATGCCATCGCAAGCGCTTTACACTCTCACTGCTAATGAATAACTGAACCCATCGACTGCACGGTGGCTACTATGCATGTATGAACATATCTCAACATGCAGCAATAGCAGCTTCCTACAACTCATTGTTGCGTAATATTGTAAAACTTTCCTAGTACTCTTTGTACATACGTCAATTTATTTGTGCGAATGACGACTTCTCGAAGAAATTTGCACCGCTCTCAATTTGCCCTCTTGCTATCGAATGCAGCGCTTAAAATGGACCATTAGACTATTTAAAGCACTGTGAATCAGATGGAAACATTAAAAACAGTCAGAAACGATACAGACAGTTTTATCTTCAGGAGTGAGGTGAAGCTTTGGGCACTCAACGGCTTTTGGCATTTGGGCACTGTAATATCCAACGAACAAATGTATTCATTATGTGAATCTCACATAAAACTCTCACTGTTTATAATAATCTTACGATACCATACAAAACACACACAGTCGAGACAGTAAGAAGGCACTACAAACACAACAAATGGAGTAATATCGTTTGAGAGCGATCCATATGACCTTTTGTGCCGCAGATGCATCAGCAACGACAGCTCCAGCTCTCGGGAGTAGAGCATTCGATTGTGGATCTCCGAGCAGCTCAGGGTCCGCCTGCGACGGGATTCACGGTGAGATCACACGGGGAACGGAATCTCCTTAAACAGATGCATGAATCCTATCTGTGTGTGTAATAACCCTATCGTGAGTAACCGTGCATAACAGTATTAAAGAAATAAAAGTAATTAAATAAATCATATTCTTAATGGCGTACCTCAGAGATCAAAAGAAGTAAACTATTTAAGGTGTAACTCTTAGATACCAAATTGAATTGGGTAAATTACATTGAGATGAAATGCAGGAAAGCAACCATGGCCTTTTGGCAATTCAGAAGGATGATGGGTAAGACTTGGTGTCTTTTCCTAGAAATACACTGTGGCTGGTACAAGGCTATCATAAGACCAAAGTTTTTTTATGGAACAATAGTGTGGTGACTCATTAGGCAATTTGCAAATATCAACCTCTGAAAGAACTACGCCAACCATCGCATTTAAATCCCTTCAGATGGCCAGGCAACTCTTATGGTACTAGTTTCGGACACTATCAGCTGAAATTTGGTGCAAAACTGTGTGGCACTTTAGAACTGCCTAAGCGAAAAGAACAGGATCGTTCTGAGATTGCCGGTCATGCACGGATTGAAGGAGGGAGCAAAAGGAACACTATACGGTCCTGAACCTTGCTGTGGCGTACCAAAAAGCCTAGCAAACCAAATGCTCAATAACCTCTGTTTAGAACAATCCTTTAACCATTCCAAAATACTAATCAAAGTTACGGCCGTAAGACTGTCCACGCGGTTTTAGCGCTAAGTACAAACAACCTACGTATACTACTGAAAGCACTCACAGGACATTGTGGTCTGAACTAACACATTTTCAACCCCAAGCTCTGGGACACTAGAGTGCGCAAGCTCTGCCAAATTGCAGACGAAACTCCCCTGTACCTCGTGTGCGAATGTGGTTCCCTGATGCTTAAAAGAAACTTCCACCTGGGTAACTACTACTTTCAACCTGAAGAGGTAAAACAATCCAGTCCCAAAAGCTTATTGCGGTTCCTAACTGACAAGAAGGTAAACACGGAAATATAGTAGATGGCGATCACAATAGACCAAAGATGGTAACGCTGATACAAGGCTCAAAAAACCCAGTACAGCTCCAACTAAAGGAAGAAAAAAAGATGGTGGCCCAGAAGTAATCTTCGAATGGCTTCAAAAAAAGCAAAAAAAAAACTAAAAACTACAGGATTTCAAAAATTTGAGATTGTTTTTAATATACACATCCCATCGTGATCTGGAGTCAATCGTGAATCCTATGAAGCTTTTTCTGCCTACTGCACTTATTTGGCGTCTGTTATAGCAGTTGGGGGTCAGCGGCAACCGAAGAATCCTTTTTAAAGCATACTGTGATTGAGCTTTGACAATTAAAGAGCTTATTTGAATAACATAACTGTGATCCTTAATATAAAGAAACCTAGATGAAACAATAATAATAATTTAAAAAAAAAAAACAAAATAAATAAATCATGCACCTACCAATCGCTTAAAAGAGGAAAAACCTCATTAATTAATATGACAACAAAGGCTGCATGATCTCGCTACAATGAGATGAATACTCAGACAAAAATCCTGACATTAAGGAGTCACCTTATTTATTAGTAAAGTGGAAAAAAAAGTGACCAATAGTTGGTATAATATATAAATAAGCAGATACTTAAAAAAAGAAGAGTGGAATACATCAATCAGTTAGATAGAGCATTGATTATTTTAATAATACAGTAGACCCTCGCTATATAGTGCAGCTCGTTATACCGCAGATTCGGATATGCTGGAGTTGGCAATTTCAGTAAAATTTTATTACACACGGGTGGGAGGCGGAAGCGGTCCAGGTTTCGTTCACTTTGTCAGTCGACGGCCGGCATTTGATCTGCAAGCTACGGTCCTACTGTGTCTTGCATGTGTGCTGTGCGAGCCAAACCACTTACAATTACACGTGATCCCAATCAGTAAAAGGAAAGCTTACAGTGTTAATGAAAAACTGGATATCATTAACAAATTGCAGAGGTGTTTCTAAGACGTGTCTAAGGAAAGAAAGTTGGGAATACCTGGGATACAAACATAAGGGGCTAGATGGCACGAGAAAACAAAATTTTAAAAAAATAAAGTAACAACGGTTACAACAATGAGCAAATGTGACGAAACTGCATTGTACTACAGGATCCTGCCAAGCAAAACATTGCCAATAATCAGGATTGAAGCTAAGCAAGGACCGGATAACTGTTTTGTTTTGCGTCAGTAAGACTGGTCGTCATAAATAAAGTCCAGTCGTCGTTGCTAAGAGCAAGAACCCAAAGTTGTTTTAAAGCAATCAATATAAAATAATTGTCCATAGATTACAGAAGCAGTGTCAATGCATGGATGACATCAGGCATATTTTTCGGTTGGTTCCATAATTCCTTTGTTCCTGCTGTGGTTTTTTTGTCTTGTTTTAATTGAGCTTTTGTGAAATAAAACTTTTTATTGATAAATAAACTTTTACTGGTTAAAACATCATGCTTTTTTATTACACATAGTATATGGTTACTCCATATCATATGCAAAAAAGGTAGTGAATACATTTAGTACTCAAGTGTAACTGCATGGGCGAACTATTGTATTGTCTTTTGTTATAACGCGCGTTCACATTACTGCCACACCAAACCCACGTTATAGCAAGGGTCTACTGTAATTATTGTCTTAGTTTAAAAGAGCTTTGTTAAAGGATTTTTAAAAACCGGTACAAATACTATTATATAAAGTCGCTCCGCACAACGCTGAAAAGTAAGAGAAGTTCCATGGACGCTAGACTTTGTGTGCTTGGAAATGATGTTGTCTTTTGATCACCAGATCAGCACATATTTGAGTAAATATAGTGTGGTTCTTTGAATCCCACTCTTTTTTTTCAATAGGTGGATTTTCCTCAGCTGTCTCATATTTAGTAAAGATGCTCGCTAGAGAAATGGGGAGACATGATGTCGAGGAAGTATAGCGAAACAAAATCGAGGGCTTACATTTTGAAGTCTTTCGCAGTCTACGCTCAGTTTTATTATACAGACAAAGGCCATAGACAAAATCACCATAGTCGAATATCGATGGATCTGAACTATATCTCAATCGACAACTCGTGACCACCCCCACTGCTGCATTTATGAGAGACGGATATACTAAGGGGGCATCCATTAATGACGTGAGGTCAAAATGGGGGGAGGGGTTTGTCGAAATCTCACAAAATCTCATGTAAAGGGGGATGGGGGTGTCAATGCAAATCTCACATCAATTTTTTAGTTCAGAGAGTATACATTATTATAATATTTTGTATTACAAAATCAATCCCGGGCATAGACAATATTAAATTAACTAGATTTATAACCCATCAAAAATGATGGACCCGCTTTGTTTTTATCCTGAAATATACAACTGCGAAATTTTATTTTTAGTTAATTATTTTATTTTATAAAAAGAGATATAAATAGTATAAGAAAAAAATATTTAATATATTCACACAAATATATTTTATTACAATTATTAAGTGTTTAGTGGTATGAATCAAAATACATAAATATATCAAATAAATTCAATTAATTAAAAATTATGGGGTAAATCTCACATGAAAGGGAAGGGGTGGGGGGAGGGGTCCACCATATCTTACCAAATCTCACCAAGTGGGAGGGGAGTCAATTTTTTTTTAAACCGCTCGTAATTAATGGACGCCCCCTAAGAGCATTTCTCTCTGGTATATCCTATAGCTATTAAAACGTGAGTCAACGGTAGGTTAAATGTAAGATATTCTCCCCATTGACGAATCAGGATGTTTACTGCCATTTTCTCCCACTAGAGGACGCAGCGGCAAGTTCCTGAAAGGTAAAGTGAGCGACGAAATGGTTGGACCAGGCCGTCGCAGTGTTACCGGATGACTGGCACATATTCCAGCCATAACGCTGATAAAAACCGAAAAAATCCATTCCCATAAGTTGAAATATGTAACAGAGATATTTCAGAGATATATGCGATGATTCAAAAACAATACAAATCTTTGCAGACGGATAATTATGTCAATAAAGGAGTTAATTTTATATTTGTTTCTTCCTGCACAGATATGGATTTCAGCGGTGGGCCTCCACCCGGCCCGGGACTTATGAAAGAACCGAGA
The DNA here is from genome assembly GCA_027564375.1 of Micropterix facetella. Taxonomy (NCBI): domain Eukaryota; kingdom Metazoa; phylum Arthropoda; class Insecta; order Lepidoptera; family Micropterigidae; genus Micropterix; species Micropterix facetella. The sequence goes on from JAOPUG010000181.1 coordinate 8,136,290, forward strand.
GGTCATCACATGCATCACCATCACCACCAAGTAAGCATAGTTTCTCCTCTATCAAGATAAATTTGACAACTGTCACTTTTAGAACACATGATTTGAATATCCCGAGAATGAATGCCAAAATTTTCGTGATTTTGGTGTAGTCGCATCAGTATCAACTGAGCGAATCAAATGATACCATATACGCTACCAATCCAAGGTAAATCAACAATGAAAAATCAACAATGAAAACAGCTAGAATGCAACAATTTTAATATCTCGAAAAGGCCAGGCCTACATCTCAGACAATAATTCAAGAATGTATTGTTCAATTTCATAATTTTTAAATAAAATTTTCTTTAAAATAACTCAGCTTTTAACTGGACTATCAATACTTTCAGCTGAGAATAGACATCATTTTTGCTGTAAAAGGGAAAGTTAATCTGAATCGTGTCGGACCGTATACGATGGATAAATACAAACTGTTATTTTAGCATTTGATGTAATTCTATCAAAATGGGTCCAGTAGAATAGCAAGATAGAGCAGCCCCTAGAAGATTTCGTGACATTAGAAGTTCATGAGGCGATAGGAGTTCGTCCGGCTAGTCAGCTGCGAAACGGCTCGTATGAGAGAGACAGAGTTACGACGCGTGAAAAGAAAGAATACAGGCTACTTAGCTACGTAACGTCCGTAGCCATATTGATCCCCGTAACTGGTTCCCGTGAGATCCCCAAAGTTAAGCAGCGTTGGGGGTGATTAGTACTTGGATGTGTGACCGCTTGAGTACTGCCATGTGATATTATAAAAGCCAGCTGCCTGTAAAATGATTGTCATTAGACATTAAGATGGGCTGGCTGCCGCAAGGGGTATAAAGAATTGTAAAAAAAATCCGATTTCACTCTGTTGGTATATGAGTTACTTGGAATAGCTCATAGTGTGTAGCTGGCATTCCTCGGGGAGCCAACGTCTCGCGGCGGAGTGGTTTCTATCATCGGATGGTATTTATAGACTCCTCAATAGGTAATCGGTTCTGCCCATGTTTGGGATCGATTTATTGCTCTTTCGCCTTCAATATTTCCGATAACCATAAGTTTTTCGAGACTTATCACTACTTCTGAAGTAGTCTGTATAGTTTTAGTAACATATTAGTGAAGAGTCAGACGGTCCTTTAGAGCTGAGAGAAAATGAATACATTTGTGCTTTTGGCAGTCCAGTCGCCTCCAACACTTCATTTTGAATGCTCTATCTATATTTAGTTATACGAATAGTTAGATACTCGTAAACGTCTAAAGCTTTATGTGAAATGAAATTTAATCGTCTAAAGCATTGATTCCCAAAGTATGGGCTGCGGCCAAGAGCAAATATTGAGTGGGCCCTGAATACATCTTTCTCAGTGAAATATTACATCTTATATAAGTAATTAAAAATTTGGATTATAACTGGATGCTTTTTTTTCTTAATTGTACAGTTCTTTCACATAGTTACGATATGTATTAACGAAAACATACTGTAGCAGTAATATAACGCTGTTTTTTCCTTCATGCTAGGCACTGGGTGGGCCCCGAACTTTGTAATTGTTTTAGATGGGCCGCGTTCCAGCTAACTTTGGGAACCACTGGTCTAAAGGGTTGAAAATCTCTCAAAACTCATTAGTTTTTCGGTAAAAGCCAGCAAAATTTTCAGCATAAAATATGAAATCCGCATTAAAAATAAATGGAGTGATTTTTTGTTCAATTTGTATAAGAAACTAGTAAAATTCAAAAGCTTTCCGATCTGTGTCAAGTGATATTCAACTCTGACTCTAGGATTCATCATCATCATCATATCAGCCGAAAGACGTCCACTGCTGGACAAA
>JAOPUG010000181.1:8269737-8281481 GCA_027564375.1 Micropterix facetella
GATATTATATATTTTAAATAAAATATAATGAATGTCAAAATTTTAAATAAAACATAATGGGAACCAATAATAATAATAAAATAGCCTATATGAGAATAAAAATACGACTTATTTTTAATCAAATTATCGTTGTAAATACACATAATAAACACGTTATCGTTATATTTTAATTGAAGATCAAAATATAATGATTAGTATTTATATTAGTATTATATTAATTTATTCGATTCGTTAGATTATAAAACATAATTACAAATCTACATTTCGTTTTATTTACATTGACCATTAACAATTTATTTACACTCTAATACCATTTTTCTATCATCATTATTTAAAAAAACTGCTCTCGAATGCTGATTGCTTCATCGATTTTTTTTATTCTTTAAAAATATTTAATGAATGGTTGATCTAATGTCATTTCCAGTTAGAAATTTAGGGTAAGATAAAATAGGATTTAAACATGGACATGCCTCCCTTAGTATGGTCGTCCAAAAAAGCTGTAACACAAAAAAATGTCGCTGCTCTAGTTATCCTTTCTCGTAGCGAATCGATGAAAATGGTGGTTGCGCTTGTTTCAATATGATCATTATTTTACATTTCCGGTAATCGTAAATGAGTTTCAAGACCTTGGTCAGCGACTTCAAGACCCTGAAAAAGGTGGTCAAGCGTTCAAAACGGTAATTTTAACAACCCTAAATTCGGATTCGTATCACAGTTCGTGTTAATGCGAAAGGGTATTGATTTTATTGTAGGCTAATTAAAAAAAGAATCAATTATGTTTCAGTTATTTCCTGTTTGTTGCTTTACCTACTACCAATTATAAAGATGTGCGCCGCTTATAAGGAATCGAATTATCTGTATGACCAGAGTAAATCTAGTAGGATAATAATGCATTTGGTAGAAATAATCGGATAACGAATACTATATCGAGTTCTGCCCATAGATCGCTATCAATATTACAATAATATGGATAAATAAATGCTCCTATGTGATTCAATAAGTGATTTTTATACTAAACAGACGTTACAACTAGGTATATATAATAGTTTAAAAGCATACTTATAGTGGCATTTTTTAGGTTTAAACTTCGGTTGCCACGGTGGCTTTTAGTCATGTAGGAAACTGATATGGCGACTTCTGAAAGTTGTATGATTTAAGATAAAAAAATGGGTTTTCGTCCTTTTGTTTTCTACAATTTTAATTCTGTTTTTTTTATATATTTTATAGTTCACAGTTCATACATGTTCTTTATTATCGTAAAAAAGTTAAATTCATGTATTACGTAACATACAAATATGTCCAAATAATGAAATGTTATAACGGTTTAATGGGGATAGTTAGACAGAACAATGAAATGGTATGATTTTGTTTTTAAATTCAAATTTCAGTTAATAAATATTTTTTCTAATAAAAGTAAAAATAAAGTAATATTTATATGAGGCCTTTTTCGTAGGTATCATTATGACTTCCCTTTCATCTAGTTATAGGCATGGTATTATATGCATAAAATAATCAGTAATTACAAACATTAAAAAAATACATACAAATGGTAGTGAAAGCGATAAAAAATAATCTAATAACTAATATTAACAGGATCCTAAGAAATTACAATGTAATAAAATGTTTAAAACATAGTAGAATAATTTTAATAATGATGCCTAAAGCATAATCGAGAATAGTAATAGAGAAATGAGAACAATATATGATAAAAATAACAATATATATTGACAATATGTAATTAACTCCAACAACATAACTCCAACAATATATTGACAATATGTAATTAACTCCAACAAACCTCACAAATACAAATAATCAATAAAAACTATTTAAAAAATAGAATAATAATGATAGAATTATTGAGGTATATCTGATTTTAGGAGTTTACTCCTTAAGAATCGATTTCAATAATGCAATTTAAAGCGCCCGGTACGAAAATTTGATGGGTAGTAAAATCGAGCGTTAACAAAAAGTGTCATGTTAAAAATATCGTTATGTTAACAATAATACATGTGCTACCATCTATTGTCATGTACGTATATTACTGGATACTAGTTTACTCTTTAAGAATCGATTTTATTTAAAGTCCCCGGTACGAACATTTGATGGGTAGAAAATAGAGTGTTAATAAAATGCGCTATATTTTTATAAACGAATTAATGTTAGCGCCATCCAAGCAGAATATTACAAAATACTTCAAAATTAAATGACTTTTTGTAACATAGTAATATACGTAGGTACCTGCCAATAGATGGCATCACATATATTATTCTGTTAGTGCCATCTAAGCAGAATAAATATTTCGACATTAAATAACTTCGTAACATTTACGCACTGATAATAGATGGCAGCATATATATGTATTATTCTGTTAGCGCCATCTAAGGGTGGTTATATAAACACCTGTGCCCATGGTTTTGGAGTTGTTTATCACAAGCCCCATTTGATATTCAATGACACTCGCACAAGAGTAAACTCCAGTCGCGCGTTGGAGCTGGCACGCAGAGTTTTTTTTTAATAATAATTAGTTTTAAAGACTACAATCCATTAAATTCCCTATAATGAGCAAGCATGGCTAAATTAATTTAAATTAATTTTAAAATGGAATTTCTTGTAGTAATTGTATGTCTGGAGGTAGCATATTGAACATTTTATAACCCAAGTATTAGCTTAAACGTGCTTTAGGAATTTTATATCTGGGCAAGAATATGCGTTGTAATGTGTTTCGTAGATTATCAAGTTCCATTGCGTTTAAATATGGTATTGTAAAATGTGCGTATTTTTGTTTCGTTAAAGACGGCTACTAGAGGGCTTTTTCTGTAATGACTGAAGCAAATGATAATATACCGATTTGATTTGAACCAACATTATTTAAAATAATATTTTTATTAGATGTGTGCTGTATATAAAACGTCTTCCTGTTTTTCATTATAATTTTTGCAATTTTAATTTTTTTTTTGCTGCAATACAGACGAATGAGTTTGAAAAACTTATTTATTTATTTCTTCTTTGGGAAACATACAGCGCGTATATCATTATTACAGAATTATCTTTATTACAATATTTCGCTGGCCGATTAGTGGTTTCCTACAATAGTGTCTAACAGTATTTTATTATAAGGTAAATTATCAGAATTAGGTTGAATTAAATTAAACTAAATTACTATCGAAATTACATCGAGTCACAAATTCAAGTGCAAGCAAAAAATAATAATAGGGGATAGGATATGAAAGGAGAGGAATGGGATTTATGTAGGTATTTAAATTATAGTTTATTGTTTTATTTTATTTTCTCTCTGTTACATACACATATACATATGCATATATACCTTTTCCTAGTCGCCGATTAAGCTATGAACAGACTCACTGACTTTAGGTTGGCTCAAGTAAAATATTTCTATATCTTGAAATCGACAGTTGTAAATGGTCATCAAACGGTACATAACAGAGTTCTGGGGGTAGCTAGTGCTGACACGAGGGACTTTAAATGTACGAGGAGAGCGAACCATTCACGGCGGTACGAAGAATGACAATGTCTACCAAATGAGGGCTTTCAACGTGGTTGTGTATTATTTCATGTCGGCCGGTGTGCTGCGGTCTTCCAGTGAACTAATATGAAAATAGTTCAGCCTGCTCTTGTACGTTTCAAGTCCCAAGTGCTCACAGTAGTCCCGTTTTCTAATAAAACGTCTTTTAACGCCTCCCCCCTATTTTTGTAAACACTATACTGCGGATTCCAAATCTGAGATGCGAACTCTAAAGTGCTACGAATATAAGAGTAGTAAAGCGTTTTCAAGATATTTATATTCGAGAATAGTTTAGATATTCTGCTCACAAAACTCAGAGTCCTCAATGCTTTACTAACAATGCTATTGATGTGTTGGTCAAATGTTAGCTTATGATCTTATTGTACGCCAATATCCCGAATGCATTGCACTTCGGGGATATAATCGCCATTTGTGGTATTTGAAATTGATGGTTTTTCGTTTCTGACTGAATGTAATACTATTACATTGGGTGGCATTTAAACTGAGTTTATTTTTCATGCAATACTCGAAGAGTTGGCTCATATCCGTCTGAATCTGGAGACAACTGACCATACTATCCACTTGAGTATTCATTTTCAGATCTCTTACGTTTGCGTAAAATATCCTCATATTACTCTCCGTAAGGAATGATAATCAAATGTATTTTTGAAGTCTGCGGTTCATTCCCATTTGATATCTTGCATTAAATAGTAATGTAGTAATATAAATGGTAAAAATACTATTTTTCAATACTGCAAAGTATGTTTTAACGAGCACGCATATTAATAATATTGCGGGAAGCAGTAATAAATAGTAATAAGACTTGAAATAATATGTAAATTGTGACTGGGAACATATAATAAATATCAGAAAGTATGAGTATGTCATATATACATAATTGCCGTCACAAATTATAACAATAGCTGATAGATGACTGTATGAACGTACCGAGTATGGTGTGCATCGCCGATTGGTTTTATAATACCACATTTTAATTATGTACAAACACACATAATCATAAAGCTCCCAAAAAACTGGACAATTTAATAATCTGTAAACACTCCTTACGATTATTTTAAAGTTTGCGATTTGACAGTCGCCAACCTTCTTTATGACATCTCTGGTTACAGCAACGTCAGTGACAACAAAGCATCCCATTAGGGTGGCGCAAACATAGATCTCGCATTCCCCAAATGGGACACCCTATAAATTGATTCGAGAATACTGATGTTTTTGAATACTTACGGAAGAGGTATAGTGATGACTACATCGGTCAGTGATAGATTGGGTTGTTCCAGTTCGTATTCAATATTGACATCACAAGAGCCGTTCGCCCCTTCCGATGGCCAGCAATTCACTAAAAAAAAATATACCAGAAGAAAATATTAAGCAGCAGTCTCCATAAAATAATGAAGCCGGCCTTTGTGCTAAAGCCGTTCTTACCCGTGGTATCACTTTAAACCTTCTCCAGCCACCGTAGTTTTTATTTGCTGACTGCGTACTTGGTCATTTCTATGTTTATGAAAATCAACGAGCAGCTGTTTAACGAATATTTGCCGTATATCAAGTACATGCAATTCGATAAACAGTTGCTCTGAACTACACCGTGGAGGTTTTTTTATTACTTCAGCTTCACCAGGTCACGGTATAGAGAGAGAACAGTAAGCGTAATCCTGGATGGCAAGGCGGTGCAGGGATAGGGTGTGAGGAAAGTGAGCAGAGGGGTACCGGACGACAAACGCTTGTGTTTTCCGTTACACAGCTCGGGGTTGTGGAAAGTAAACTTGCTGTGCTGTGTTCTTTACTTTATTCTGGGAGTGTGGCGGCCATATGATGAACGCTTGAGACTTCTCTTTCTGCGTATTTCATTCAAAGGCACGGGTGAGGCCTGTGGTACAATGTATAGTAACCGTATTACGATTTGTACTAGACCTAGGACTCATGATGTCGCTCGCTTCGTTTTCAATTTGGTCCTAAGAGAAGCTACTGTCTGTATACTGTTACCAGGTTAAGCCCCTCTTTTAGGAGGCTCTCAAATAGGAGATGAGTCTTGAGTTGGGCTGACCAAAGATAACATATACACAGCCATCAGGCCCAAGCTTCACAGAACTGTTAAGACCCAAAGTATTATGAACAAAATAGTATATCCTGATTAACAAAAAATGATTAGTTTCATATAAAATCGCCCTATAAAAAATCCATTGGTACAAAACCGTCGTGCACCGCATTGTGGTCACATCGAAATAATGTCGGCTATCCCTGAATATTATCATCATCTAAGTAAGACTAATCATAATACATTACAAATCACACTACATGTCACAGTGGTTTACACCAGCAAGGATTAATCATAATACATGTCCCAGCAAGGATTTATTGTGATATTTAAAAAAATTACCTGATAAGGGGGCGTTGTTTGCCTGCGCCAGTCGCCATTTGAGCACTCCCACGTCTGTGTTTAGGGGAAAAGGTCTTTGTGGCTGCTTAAGACCTATGGTTGACCCTTTCCTGAACAGGTCCTTGTCCACATTTGGGTGCGTCTGAAAAGTAAAGAAGATGCAGACACAGCAGCAAAGGCAACCGTCGTGGACGGGATTCATTCCCATCCGTCATCTCATTTTTATTTTTATTCAAGCATCATTGCAGACTACTCACAATCCGATACGCAGTGGGAAAAACTAATTTAATAAAACTTAATACACCAAGAACTCAAAATATATCAATTACATACTTTTTCAAACTAAACATGTTAATAAGAGCACGGAAACTTACAAAAAATAACACTTATAAATTGAACCAAGATAAACTTAAAGTTAGATTGTATTCGTAACGAGAAAGATTCATAATCCTAATAGAGAAAACTTAAGATTGGATTCTGGAAGTCGATTTGGTCTCTATACAGTAACATTTCCCTGAAAGCCTCGGATGCACTCTTCCCAGATATAACTCTTTACTCCCTGTCTCAGATCTTATTGTAGAATTATATGTTCCAAGGGAATCAAATATCCCAAACGACCATGAATACAAATGAAATAAATACCATGGATCTCGCAAATGCCATCACACGAAACAGCTTCAACGTTCACTTTAACGCGGTGGAAGTTGACGCTCGTGGCCTCCGAGCTCAACCCCTCTTTAACCTCTTTAAGGATCTTGGTCTCTCCAGGATAGTAATTAACACCTTCCTAGAAAAAATATCTAAAGCCGCGATTTCCGCTTTTCAAATTCTATGGCTTTGAACGCAGAGTGGTAAGGTGCATGGTCACATGCGGTAAGGTGCATGGTCACATGTGGCAAGACAGCTGTTCTAAATCTATAATTGCCAGTCGTTAGTCCAGAGTCCACTGCTCACCCCCCAGAAGTGTAACAATAGTATTATGATGGCCTGACTCTGGTCAGTGAATTCCATGGCAGCTCCGTTTTACTCAATTAAGTGCCGAATGGTCATTGATAGCAATGCTATCTGTATTACATTGGTGCGAGCGATAGCTCCTTGAAGAGTGCGTGTGGCCGCACGAAGAAATTAATTTGGGTCAGATGTGCGGGCTATTCAGTCTTCTATTTAAATATGCCGTGAATGTTTAATAGCTAATGCATCTCTCTTCTTGAATAAAGAGAGTCCTACTAAACCATACTCCAAACAAAATCACTCAGATATAAGCGGATAGTATCTGTATTGCTTAAAGTACAAGAACCTTGAGAAATGGTTTCATACTTTCCCTGGTGGTTCCAAATAGCAGTGTTGACCTCGAGCTTCCTCCTCAAGCAGCCCAAATAATGAGCCTGCGAGTTCTTGTGAGTTTCATTACTCGACGGAGCTGATTCCTTGCCAATAAGAAGTAGCGAGTGAAGGGAGACGCCGACTTGACTTAATGAGCGGGCATTGGGAGGTTACGAATTGTATAAAGTTCGAAGTGTGTTCCTCGAGCCAAAGCAGGCTGCCGGCTGCGTGGCATGGAGATAAGGAGAGCAGCAGGAGTCGTAGGGATATGCAATGTCTTTTTGGTGTAGATCGATCCGGCACACTACACGGTTTGTGTGTAGCCGAGAAGCCGATATTTAGGAAGACTACTGAAGTCGTTTCCTAAAAGACGGTGAAGTTTGTAGACAGCACAGGACAGGATAACAAACTGTAAGACAGCGCTTCCAGAAGATATTCATGAATTTCTCTTTTCAATAAAAAGCAAACGTCTGTACCTGTAACTGAAGACTGGAATCCTCCTTGGATTCAAGGTGTACGCGAATTCTTCCATATTGCTCATTAGAGATCCGAAGCGTGAGGAGACCTGGCAACATTAAATATTACATTGTTAATATTGGCAAAAGAAACGATTTTTTATGTGCAACTTTAGGATATTGAGTTTTTTTTTTCAATAACAAGAGCCACAATAAAAAAGTAATAGTTTTGTGTTGAAATTTGTTCTGTATATTTTGAGTTATTAGAATACAGGAGACAAACATTTTGTTATGTATGTATGGTCATATCATTATTATTTCTGGGCTGATATACAGAATACGGAATATTTATTTCCATTTACAATTTACAATTGTGTAGGAATGGCCAAGTATTACATTGCACTTAAATTAGTTCCTCAATTTAACTCAGTTGTTTACAAAGTACTTTAAAATGTAAAATAAGCGTACTGTGTGTCGCGTGTATTTAAAATAAGTGTGGAAAATTCATAAAAATTCAAAATGTCAGCTGCAGCCAACGTAAGATAAAAGTGGAAAAGTAGTTTTCGCGTTTAGTTGGAAAGAGGAGTATCCGGGCCTCACATATTGATTTTAAGCAAGTACATACGGATGGTTCTCTTGAAAATAACAATGTTTTTAAACGCCTTTAATTTATCAGGCAATTTATTAAAAAGTTTAAGTTCTATGCGGGGACTAGTCGCCAGGAATTTGGCTGTAAGTGGTATGATCGGTTGGAGGTAATGAGTTTTATTCCTGGTGTTATTGGAATAGAATTCACAAAGAGCTTCTTGAGCAAAAATTGCATATTGACCGTTATCCCTAATTGAGATATCTCTAGTTTTTGGAAGTATTCATGGCATGATATTTACTATCACACGTATGGCTCTTTTCTGTAGTGTGAAATACACCTTTGATGTGCGCTGCAGTACTCCATAGAAGTATACCATAATGGAGATGTGATACAACCAGTGTGTTATAGGCTGATATCACCTCAAATCTCTTAATGCAATTCTTGATTTGTGATAGAGTGAGTATAGCAGGCTGACGACAGTTTGGACTTAACATGCAAAATATGTAAACTCCAGGAAATCTCACCCAGGAGTAGTCCGAGTATGCCCATATCGGAAGTGTATCGTTTTTAGTCATGTTACTTTTCACTTATACATTTATCATACAAGTTTTTATGCATATTAAATCTGTCAGCTTACACTGTCTCTTCCGAAAGGTTATTCCATCCTAACACTGACTTAAATGTCACTTTTGTAAGTTTAAAAAGAGTGTCCATAAAGATGATGAGTGTTTTTAAATTTTGTAGGTGAAGATTTTGTCTACATCAATAACGCTGTAGAAATTAAGGAATAATTTGAGAATCGCTGAATATATATATTTGAAATAAGCACTAATCTGTCAACCAGAGGTACCCAAGCTTTTATGGCCCGTACACCACTTACCGATATTTGTTGGTTTCCACAGATTCCTCCCTGCTTAATATTGAATTTTAAAACTTGTTAACTTTAAATATGTTTTTGACAGCTGACACAGTGACGCTCATTTGCTAGAGTACAAATGATAATGTACAATTTTTATACATACCTTTATTGCAAGGCACTTAAATTTTGCACGGCACATGTTCATTCTAAGCGGCCACGACCTTGAAGTACCTAAGCATTTGAGAAAGCCACACGTAACTGCACAAGTAGGACTATCTCGCATGCTTATTTATGTGAGCCATCTATCCTACTCGCTTGCAGACACCCCGTTAAAGTGGCACCTCGCTCACACTTTCCCTCGCTAGTCATGTGGGTTGGCCTCCTCAATCAACTAGTGATGTAATCTAAGTTGAGTAGTGATTTTCTTCCACGATGATTGCGATGAGCGCATGTGAAACATGTTACGATTAACAGTTGCTGCTTTCAATATTTTCACTATTATAAGCCATAAGTACATAAAACAAAAGAGAGACTTACTTGCAATTTGATTTACTATTAGATGTTGGGATGTTTCATTATTATTCCTTGAAGGATATTCCTAATGAGAACGATAAAGTCTTCATTTCCTGTGAAATGGCATGTTTTCGATAATTTTAAAAACTTTAATTGAGAATCGCTGATTATATATTTTTGAAATATGCACCACTCTTTAGTCCTTCTTAAATATTACTTACATCTATACATATTTTTATAACATCTATGGGAAGTTTTGCAATACCAATTTTAGCTACATCTAGGAAATAGCCCGATTGGGGGTTATCGGATTGTTAACACACAGACAGACAGATATTGCATTTTATGTGTACGGATTTACCTGTTAACTCGAACTGTTGTATGCCTCCATCTCGCCCAGCCACGAGAGTCAATCTTTCTTCCACTCTCAAATGAACACTAAGAAAAAACATAGAAAAAGCATATTAATAAAATGGACCAAGCCATGTGATGCCATTGGCAGAGAGATACAGAGGAAGATGGCTCTGTGTGAAAAGACAAGAAGCTCGGTGAAGGACGATGGAGAACAGACGCAAAACCTACCTACATATTCGCAGCCTACCCAGTTGCCGTACCATGCTACATATGATTTTTTATTATTATTATACAATTCGTGCACTTGTCTATTCGCGGTCTTTTAGCTGTCAAGCAAGACGCCCGCGAGGTAGCGTGGGATAACCCACAAAAGAGAAGATGTCGAGTGCATTAGCTAGCGACAGATTAATTGTATGTCACCTGCTACGGGCGAACTCATCAACCCCGGAGCGTTTCAACGAACTTTATCGCTATATCACCCAAAGGCAAAGCGCAGAGACTTGGGGACGTAGACAAATCTACGTACCAAGCTCCACCACTGCCTGTTAAGAGTCTAACGACTTACGGCGAGGCCCAGGGAAATGACACCCTGCGGGCGACCTCACCCCCCTAACTCCCAGATTTAGTCGATTACCCGTCTGGTCGCAGGATCGAGGTCGCTTGCGCGGTCCTCTACCTCAGTGAATGGCATTCCTGACTGGAATATAGCGGATACGGGGCGTCCATTACTCAGCAACTCTCACCCGAGATCGGGTGGCCCACAATATCGTTTCTATGGATAAGCAGCTAGAGGTACCTACTTACCCCCGCTTTCTTAAGAAGTGTAACTTGTAAACTCCTCCAAGTATTAGTCAATGACAACACGGCCGGTTTGCCCGCCACGTGCGCCAGCTGTCCAGATCAGCCCGAGTTTCCATTCCCAGATTACCGCACAGCGGGATCATCGGGTTGGTCTCTCTTCGGGGAGGCTCCTGGATAGGAGCTGCTCCCCGAGCTGGGCCGACCAAAAACACAACGGCCATCATAGCCCAGGCTAAACGGAACCATTATCATCTTAGCAGTCAAAAACATACAAACATCATATTATATGCACGAGAAGAATCCTGGATGCCACTTGGGCCTGGCCCATGGAGCTCATTAAAATGAAAAATATTTAAGCATACTCACCCCCAAGCACAAACACCGTTCCGAAAGAGATAAAGTCGAAATATTCGGAAAACTGCTGATGATTGATCGGTGCGATTTCTCTGAAGACCCTACTAAAGAAACCATCGGATATACTGTCGAGGTGATGGCTGAAAGTCCTGGCTGCGACTGCCGCTCCTGTAATCAGATAAACGTGTTTTTCAACTCTGTTAGTGTTTAAGGCCCATGCTACACTTTCGAAGTTTTCCATGTCTTTCCGTTCCGTGGCTTAACAGAGGGTGTCTCGCTCGCATGCCCTCACACTATGCCAGAAAATGCATGTTTTTTTTTCGGGAGGATGGCTCAAAATATCTAAAAACTAATTCTTAATAAAACTTCGTATAATAAATAGCTAGTGATTGTATATGTTTTGTCTAAGTAAAGAATGTCATTCTTGAGTAACCTAGACCCCAAAGGATAAATACAGACTTAATTTTTTATTGATTTTTGTAATAAAGAAAACGAAATATCAAAACTGGGGCAGGAGGAAAACCCAAGGGTTTGTCAAACTTCGGCCCATATGATTATTTTCTTGTATGTAT
>JAOPUG010000181.1:8303950-8317138 GCA_027564375.1 Micropterix facetella
CTCGTGGTTTACGTGCTCAGTTGAGGTAGTTATTTTAAACTACCCTGAACATCTTAATATAATATACATACATACAATAAAATAATCATATAGGCCGAAGTTTGACAAACCCTTGGGTTTCCCCCTGCTCCAGTTTCTTAATTTAAAATTATCTTCCTAAAAAACTCTTTTATAATCTTCAAATTTTTAGTCTGTCATATATTCACTCGATCTCGGTAATAGGTGGAAAACAGTAGGGGAGACATCTAGTGATTATAGAGGATGTTCAAGTGCATCTTGAATGGGAAGCTATTGCAACGACATACTATTGCAACGAACGCCGGGGCTATATATTAGTGAAACTGAGCAGCTTTAACGAGTTTGCCTCGGCGTTTTTCACATATTTCTCTGCGTTTTCTTTGTATTTCTCCTTATACAGGGTCAATTTAATAGTGACTCCATGATCGAGGTATGCTGGCGTTACTACCTCTTAACTGTCCCAGAAGAGAGCCCTTGATCTTACCGACGATTCGAAATGCCTTAAATTTCATTGAGGTTGGAAACGACGGTCTTTGACGAAGTCATGGACTATTGTTTCATTTCAGGATCGTAATGGTAAAACGATGTTTCGTCCATGGTTATAAATAGAGCCAAAAAAAAACAAGTTCTTCTTGTATTAATATATGCTATAAAAAATCTACAATTAGGCTATAAAAAATACCTAAACTGTATTTTTCTAATTTTTTTTTTTTTGAGAAAGCAGTGCAAGAATTTCGTTATTTTTTTAAATAGGAATATATTGACTTTTGTCTAATTTGTTACTTTGGCCCACTTTGCGTGGGGCCGAAGTTTTACACTCCTGCCAACAATAAAATGAACATTGTGTACATTAAATCGTACAAATAGACTTTTTTGACGTTACATATGCAGACAGACACAATTTTGTTTTGTTTGGTTTAGATGGACTCTAGGACATGAAATTATAACGTCCAAAAATACTTTTCTCAATGTTTCATATGTTCTAGAGAGCTAGAGCTAGAGTCCATCTAAACCGAAAAGAAAAATGGCCGACTGTCTTGATGTGTGGATGTTACTATGCACGATACTCGAGTAAACTACGTCTGTTTTAAAAATTTCTTTCGTCGATCGATTATCTTAACTATCGATTGGCGAAAGAAATGTTGACATGAAATACAATAATTATTCTCCTTTATAAATATAATAAATTGTCATACACTCCCGGTGCGTATGCACTACTCGCAATACAAAACCCGCAGCATTTCATTTCTATATCCACTAACTTATAATATTTTGTTCCATCAAAACAATTGTTCTATCAAAATAATTTATTGTTTTTTTTTTGTTAGTTCTATCTGAGTCATCTCAAAATTTACCATTCTCAATAAACAACAAAGCAAAAATAATAGCACTTTAAAACGAGTCAAGGACATCTATTTGATTATCATCATCGCTGAATCCATCCGCCCACTCTACATTTGTTTTTATGATTTAATTCAGCTATCAACACAACGTCAATGGCTTACCGGTCAAACTTAAGAATAAACCGCAATAACATGAGAAAAAAATGGAAATATTTTTCCCTATCCATCTATACTCAATTATTCCCCCAGTCTACGTCTATCGTGAGTATTTATGTATTGCTGTCTTACGTTTCACCTCAACTTAATTTGGGGTAATGCCCGATAACATAGATAAGAAATGCAGCGGTTTATAATAATATTAAATTTATAATACTATTATGTAGTCTATAACATTATAAAGGTAAGTAGATTGAGCTGTTAGAAGCTATGATCACTTGCATCAATAAAAGTCCAAACTGTGGGTGCCTCGCTTGCTCATATCTTGCTTAAATAGGAGTAGTTAAGCAACATATGAGTATCTGAGTAACCGAGGAATACGATTCAAGTAATAAAGTAATTAAGACCCTGATCAGGCAACATTAGCTCGCGAATATCGCAAAACTGTCTGGTTTGCTAGACAAGATTACTTAAAATATAGTAAAGGTATTTCAAATAATAAAATCAAGGCTGCCTAGAATATCATTAAAGAAGAATGTACACAGAAATCAACATGCAACAGTGGCCTGCGACCGGTTGCAGAACTGTTCAGCGACTATTTAAGCTATCGAGCTTAAATACGCACATATTATTATATCACCTGCCAAAATACTTGCTTGGGGCTGCTATAGTAAAAATGCAAATTCATTGTTACCCCCCCCCCCCCTTCCCCCAGACACACAAATGCTTATGAAACAGAAACAGACCTATGGAATATACCTACCAAGAATGCAACAGGGCAATTCATACCCCCATTATTCATCTTTCCACGATTGAGAATGACACCGGCGCTAGAAAGAGGCGGACCTAGTAGCGTATTGTATAAATGCTCTAAATCAGGATGGATGGTCGAGGAATTATTTTTTACTTGGCTGGTGCATTTTGTAAATAACACTAAGCGATCTGAGAGCGAGCCTGTGCTACTTATTCTTGACAACGATGCCAGCCACATATCTCTAAATATTGTCGCCTAAGCAATGTGCTGATGCTATCAATACCACCCCACTTCACATCGCACACTTCACATAGCACACATCCCCTGGACTTGACCTTCTTTGGACCCCTCAAAATAGCATATCACAAAGAATGCGGCTTGTTCATGAAGTCTCATAATTACAAAAAACTGACACCTTACGATATGGCGCCCCTTTTTACTATAGCATATCTAAAAACAGCAGTAGCAGAGAATGCTGTTAACGGTTTTGAATCTGCTGGAATCTGGCCAATCAATCCAGATAAGTTTACTGATCTATGTGATTTACCCGAAAAAAATATCACGTTTGGACACACATCTCTCTGTCAGAGCTTTTATGGAAGCAGGCCCATCTACAAGCTATCCAAATGTTCTACCAAATAGATTTCTGGAAGCAGACCCATCAACATCTGTAGAGCCGAGATGTATGTCTGAAAAGCTATCACCGTCAATCTTGGCATTTGAATCAAGCGCAATAATAGAAGGTAATTTAGTTCTGAAAGATCAAGAAAATTCACAATTTCCACTCTCACAATATTTAGCAGCTCCAACGTTTGCCGAACACGAAAACGAGACAGTAGAAAGTAATATACTACAGTAAGACAAAGAACATCCACAGTATTCACTTGCATAATGTTCACCAAGTCCAGCACGGGTTACAGAAAATAAAACGTTGCAAGGAAAGGGAAGAGGAAAAACTCAAAGCAACATTCAGACATTTTAATATCTACGCCTATGAAAGATATTTTCAAGATCACAGCTTTAAAAAAAACAATGAAAAACATGAAAGAAGAAAATACCAAGCTAAAAAAGACGCTATAAAAGCAAAATACACAAACAAGGTCATAAAAAACACAAATAAAGTAAATAAAAGAAGTGAAATAAGAAACCAAAAAGGTTCCCATTAAAAAATATACAACCAAAAGTCAAAAAGCACCCACATATTATCAAAGGAAGATTTTTAACTCTTCTATTTCTAATTCTGATGACGATACTACAGCAGTGGTTCTTTATGATGACGACGATACTGATGGAGCATACTACGATGAAGGACATTTGAGCGTAACTAATGAGTTATGTGCAATTTGTGGAGAATTTGGCAAGGATAATGAACTTTGGTAATGTTGCATAGCCTGTGTCCAATGAGTACATGCACTTTCCAGTGACAAAGATGTCCCAGATGGTTACATCTGTAGTTTCTGTAAGCCATAATTAGTGTACTTAAGTTGCCTACTGCTGTACGGTATCACCCGAATACTTCGCTATATAAATGTACCACATTGGCTGGCATTTATACTGGCTGTATAAATGTATCACATTGAACCTGTTCTCTATAACATTATGGCAGAAATGTTCAATTAGGCTTAGGTGTACGTACATACCCTCCGCTTCCCTACCTATGAGACCTAGAAGATTTGCTGTTAAAATGCTTAATTTTAAAGTAAAATCTATAGAAATAATGTTAAATCTTGGTTGTTATTAAAAGTCCCTGGACATGAGCCCTTGATATATAGCCATTTGAAGACCTATATTACTTACTTTCAGAAGAATATAAAAGCTTCTTCCGTGTTATTGTTGAGTATGCGACAATTACATCTGAAGGTTCTGATTATGGTGATTAGAAGTACCTATAAGATATTACATAGGGGGCGTCCATTAATTACGTGAGCTCAAAATGGGGAGGGGGGAGCTAAATCCCACTTAAAGGGAGGGTCGAAGGTCAATGAAAATCTCACATCAACATAATTACATTTTGTATTACAAAATCAATCCTGGGCATAGACAATATTAAATAATGAGATTTAAAACCCGTTAAAAATGACTGACCCGCTTTGCTTTTATACCTAAATATACAAGTGACATTTTTTTTTCAGTTAAATTCTTTTATTTTATAAAAAAAAATCATATAAATGGTACGAAAAATAATTCAAACGATGCGAACGTGATTCTGGAACGCATTGAATTTTATATTTCTCCTCGCCCTACTCGATTATTTCATCTTCCTGTGTTGAAAACAAACGCACTCAAAATGCATTCCTATATAGAGCCTGTCATAGCTACAATACATTAGACTCCTCAAAAACCTCTTATAAGAAATCAATTCTATGGGGATTATTCTAAACAGGTTTTTGAGCACTAGGTTTGCTAGGCTTTGTGTTAAGCCACAGCATGGTTCAGGACCGTATAGCGTTTCTTTTGCTCACACCTTTGCAAATCGTCGGCTTTTTATAGATCATGTTTTTCAAGATCCTATCATGTTTTTCAAGATCTTTTTTTATAGATCCTTATATAGATCCTTATTTTATAGATCCTTTATATAAATCCAAGATCCGTTTTTATAGATCCTTACCTGTCTTGTTTTTTCAAAGAGATTTACCTCTACATCGTTGTAAAAGTGATTTTATAAATTCACTAAATTTAGTAAATCTACGATTAATACGAGTCTGTATCACAAAATATGAAAATTGCTCACTACAGGCTTACTATTGCAGTAATTTGCGAGTATATTCAAATATACTTATTGCAACAGTAACCAAGGAAATTATTGACATGCATGCCATTCCTATCGGTCTTATGGTGGACTTGTGAAATGAGAAGAGCTGTACAGAATGACAATAATGAAACGCTTTGTAATTAAAACGATATTTGGTCAGTTTGGGATGAATGCATGTGAATTTATTAGCATTTTTATTGTATGAAGAACAGAATAATTTCGCCTTTGAAAAGTGGGAGCACTTCATACACATTCGAAATTTGATTGTCTTATTAAAATAAAAACATCGATATCAATTATAATGTTAATATATTATCGTTTACAGAATTATTACACGTCAATAAACATTAAAAATATGTATAGTAATAAAAAGTATAATAATGATATACAATAGTATATATGACTATGTTAAAAAAAGGTTGAATAATATAGTGATATATTGATAACTCTGGTTTGAGAGAGGCAACAGTGTAAGGACTTTTAGACCCCCTTTTGATTCCACTTTAATAATTAAGTAGATATATTAAAACTATTTTTCAATTTTGAAGTCCCTCACTGCGGGTAAGCGAATTTTATGACTATGCCAAATATCAAAGTGACAGCTCTAAAATCTATCGAGATATTCGTCGGCGATATAGATAGCCCTAAAAATTACCACCGTATACTAATCCAGAGTTATTAATATACACTACGTCATAATATGATCTGAATTGGTTTGGAACGACATTGGATGACTTGTGTCGGAATGGACTTCTTCAATTTCAAAAGTTTGCGATATCTAAGATTTACGTTTTAAAATGCTGCAGCCAAAGATAGAGATGTTACAAAAATGACGATGTCAGTCTGTCCGGCCCGTCTGTAGTATTATGTAGGACGGACCATTTAGCTGTGGGTTTGTTTGTCTTTTCGTCGGAAGACTTTCCGCGGTCCGACCTTAACCAATTAATTTGGTATTCAGCCACTCTGAGTGACTATAAGGGGCACTAGTTGGCAGAAAATTAGATCAGAGTCTCGCAAGCCCTGCTGCAGGTGCATCCTGGTTTACTTGGCTTGGGAGGAGGGTCTGACCAATAGGTAGAGCAAGTTTAGCGTACATGGGGGTACTTTTGGAATCGTGGTGACGAGAGAAACTTATTGGAATAGGTTTAGAGCAATTTTGGTTAAGTCAGGGATTACCAATCACGGGACGGGCCAAAGTTGACAATGTATATCGCTACTTTTCCTGTTATTTCTATATAACCCTATGTATTACAATCCCTATGGCCGTGTCTTTATAACCAGTGACTGGTCCGTGAATATCAAACATCAGTTTGTAAGATTTCGGGAATCGTTTAATATAAACATTATTAGTCTTCATAATTAAAACACTTTCCAAAAAAATAACTCAGCTGAATATTCCACTCACTTTTACCTGCTCGGATTTGCGAAACCCTCTTCTCGAATGCATGAATGCCATAATATTACCAATTTTTACAAAGTCTAGCGATGTCATGCCGTCAGTCAATGGGATTCTTCTTTTTCCCATTTCTATTTTTGAAAATAAATATACAGTCGCTATATAGCGTGGTTGCGACGCTACATAGGCAAGACAATGGACGACTGCGAAACAACATAGCGAACGCGCCGTATTTAATCAATCGACAAAGGGAGAGAGGGACAGCGCTATACAAAGAAATGCGGCAGCAACAAACTTTCTCAGACAATTTTCAGGAAGTAAAGACTACGAAAGAGGAGCTCAAGAAAAAGCCCATACTAAGATACCAGCGAAGTTCCGATGGGATATAAAAAAAGGATAAGAAAAAACATCTCGGAATTCTGTAAACAAGATGTCACAAAGAAGGGCGGCGCGAACGATCCTCACTGAATATCAGAGCGTACTAATCGAACGGCCGACGAACTGCACGATAAATATGATATCAGCGGGCGCGCCACAACGACATGGCGAGCGGTGTGTGGGAGGCGATTGTTATCGGAATGTCGGTCACAGCGTGACGATATAAAAATATCTACAATCGGCAAACGTTATCGCATTTCGATAGCACGCATTGCAAGCACATTAAAAACATTTTATATTTTTCATACGAATAAAAAAATAAGTAGTAACGTTAATTTATATATTGTGGATTTTATTTACCACGGACGTCGACACATATCATCGGCCGCAAACGAATAAAATACCACGAAAGCGTGCATAAAATATAAATATATATGGTGAAAGATTTCTTGCATTTGCATTCCACACACTGAAATAGTTTTAATTTATTTAAAGTTTTATTTCAGAACAAGGAGTTTGGTAGAAAGATACTAAAGATATCTTATTATGACAATATAAAGATCTTGTAATAATTACACTATTTCAAGGTCCAAATGAATATATAACTATTTCAGCGATATTTTCAGCTTTGTTCACAGTACATTATCTACTAATATGGTTGAAATTTGGGTCTAATTTTTGAAGAGCATATCTGCATGAGAGTAGGGTGGGGGGTTTGCATGCCTCAATGCCTTATAAAGAAACTGGGAGTATTT
The DNA here is from genome assembly GCA_027564375.1 of Micropterix facetella. Taxonomy (NCBI): domain Eukaryota; kingdom Metazoa; phylum Arthropoda; class Insecta; order Lepidoptera; family Micropterigidae; genus Micropterix; species Micropterix facetella. Next base: position 8,311,503 of record JAOPUG010000181.1, read on the forward strand.
CAGTGTCAAAGCGAGTATCTTAGTCGTCAATGCTCTGATTTGATCGGTTTTGGACTATGTCGACTGTGTGTACGTCCCATGTTTGTATAAAAAGACTGAATTAAGGCTGCAACGAATGAAAAATGTTCATTCGAGGTTTTTCTTTTACATTTCTACCCGTCATTATGTATCACCACTTATCGGCAGAGCCTCCATGCTGAACATGAGGCAAAGAAGGCAATTCCACCTTGCTTCCTCTACATTTCCAAGCGGTTATACCTAAATATAAAGTCACTAGTTTTCAAGGATGTCTTCTACTATTTGGAGATTGCAAGGATCGGTTAAAGGCGATAATGCGATCGAAGTCATTGTCTACATAATTTCTAGATTCAATTTTAGGAAACAAGACGTGAAACAAACATTACCAATCGGTACCTATACATTTTTGGCATTCTCTTTTCCTGAATCTCATATCCTTACCTAGACCATTCCACAAAGTTGCAGCTGCGTAGGCGAAACTACCTTTACAAGTTTTTGTTTTATGTTTTGGTATTATTGCGAAGTGATCTTTACAGGGAGACCATTTCATGAGTAAGCGAAAAAGGTAATTCGGTGTTTTGCTTCATTGTAAATTTAGCCAAGTGAAGTTGTCAGTGTGCCATATTTAGTAACGCCCATTATAGCGGAATGCTGAAACATTGGTTCTTGGTGGAATGTTGAAACAGAACCTGGCGCAGGAATAGTCTTCGTCAAACATTTCTAATTTGTACTGTTTTTATTTTTACAGTTATTGTAATTACGGCAAATAAACCACATTACATTACATTTCGCATAAATCATCGCAAATTCTTTCAAAATGAACTACTCGTATACTCTCCATACAAAAAACTAATACTAAATAAACATCACGCTTCAAATCTATAAAATAATAATAATGTGTTGATACTTATAATTAAAAATACATTTCAAGAGATTTTTAGTATCAAAAGGAAAAATATTCGCACCGTAATTAGGACGATAAGGCACGCAGGGAGGTTTTAGTCTGTGTTTATTTTTGAGCAATGTCCGCCATCTTGACGACGCCATTTTATAACAGCGACGCAAAATAGCCGCCGCATCATTTCGAGAATCAGTCTACGAAGTCATCTGAAGTATTTATTGGGAATAAACACAGGATTTTCGCAGTGGTCTCTACAAATAGACTAGGTGGAAATTATAATGTATATCAATATAATATTAATGTTAATAATAAGAGAATGCCTTCTAATGCCATTTGTTCACTTTTAAAATGAGAATGTCTTAAGTAAATACAAACAGAGCTGCCATGGAATTCACTGACTGGAGTCGGACCCACCTTATTACTGTTGTTACATTTCTGATTTCTGTGGTGTGAGCGGTGGACTCCGGACTAACGACCAGCTGTGGTATGTTTAGGAAAGCTGTCTTATCACTCATTCACTCCCCTTCTGAAGCCATAGAATTTGAGATGTGGCATCGTGATGTTAGATATTTTTTCTAGGAAGGCCTACCTAAATTATTTTCCTGGATAGACCGAGATCCTCAAAAAGAGGTGGAACAGAGATTTGGCTGGGAGGCCACAAGAGCCAACTTTCATCGCGTGAAGGTGAACAGTGAAGCCGTTCCGGGTGAGGGCATTTGCGAGATCATGGTATTTATTTAATTTGTACTTGTCGTCTTTTGGGATATTTGATTTTTATGGAACAGTTAATTCTACAATAAAGGTCATCTCTTGAGATGGGGAGTAAAGAGTTGTATCTGGACGGAGAGCTGTGCATCTAAGACTTTAGAGGGAATTGATACTCCTTAGAGACCGAATCAACCTCCAGAATCAATCTGACTTTCTCGAGCGAAGTTTTATCTGAAGTATTTATTTAGGTCCTTACCTAATTGTTCTTTTTCACTTTGGAAATTTTGGACTTGTATAACTTCAGTTTGAGTTTAAATACATTTTAATTTAAACGCTTTTTGAAAATCAGGTATTTATTTGTCCTTCCGTCATAAATATTTTAAACTTTGCAAAACATCGTAAGAGTTTCGTGAGAAGAATGATGTGAGGGGAGATGAGAAGAGTACGGCAACTTTAGCAGCTGTAGCCGAGAAAGGCGATTATGCAAAAAAATGCACCGTTGGTAGCGACCCTTGATCTGATCGATTTCACAGTATGGTGCGGTGGGACCGGTAGTGTCCAACTTTATTCTCTGCTCGGAATTTGTGCGAGAACTGTTTGCTTTATTACTTTGAGTATACTACATTATGGAAAAGTGAGCTATCGGCCCAGCACCTTTGATTGGGCGATGAGGGCTGATGCTCTGCGTTGGCTATTCAGTCGCAGCTGAAAGCCAAGAGCTTATCAGGGCAGTGACAAAGAGTCAGCATCTCCATTAAATAAATATATATTTTTCATACATTTTTTGTATGACAATTTATAGGTCATGACCTAATATTGAGGTATTGTTCAACTTCCACTCTGAACGCATTTTCAATACTTTTTATGAGACTTTAGAAGGCATTCGTTTGAAAATTAATCAAATTACAAAAAAAAAAAAAAACTTATACAATGGTAACGCAAATAATACAGTATCTAAACAGCTAAATTCGATTGTTCAAATTATATTAAGTAATTATAAAGTAGTATAATAATTGTACATTTTCTAATGTATGTGTATACGATACCATTACTTTTTATAAGTAGTAAAAAATAGTTCGTGCAAGTGTCGATTGATTGGCATGCGATATGACATTGATAGAGCTAATCAACGGTACAATACAAACATTGAAGTCTCATCGAATGCAACGATTTCTAATATTAATCAATCGACCCTCGTATATTATATAAAAGCCTAATAATCTAGCACCTTTCATCAGTCCGAGCGGCTCAGCTGGATGCTGTCGTCTGCGTAACGAGCGGCATCCCCCGGCTACTCGATTTTCTACCCTACTTCTTGGCACTTTAGACTGGCACTGAAAGAGCTGCCTTAAAAAATAAGCCAACATTGCGCGTCCCCCCTCCTTAAAGGGAGTCGCTCAAATTAGATCCGGATCTATGCTGGCGTAGATCATTGGTATTCGGTGTAGCCCTGCGCGCCCGTGAAGATAACGTCGATCCATATCCGGGCGGCTTCGCCGGAGGGCGCCATTAGGTAGTATTTTCGCTGTTTTGTCTTGAGGACGAACGTCGTGCGAGGGTTGGGTGATTTAGACATATTCAGGTGGTCGAGATACACCTCTTCGATGACCTGAAAAGATGAGAAATGGAGTTTTTAGAGCCTAGGAAATTTAAAGTCCTCATAAACCTGTAGGGCTGCATTATAAAATTACTGTCGCATATGAGATATCAATATTTTTGAAATTCAGTGCAATCAGTGCGACAGTTAATAAATCTGCTGGTTTTCCCCTTTTTTTCTAGACAAAACTCCGTGGCACTTTTGAACTTCCTGGGAGAAAAGAACAGGATAGTTCTGAGATGAGTTCCCGGTCATGCAGGAATGGAAAGCAATGAAAAAGCTGACGAACTGACGAAGGCGGGAGCAAAATGAATGCTATACGGTCCTGAACCGTGCTGCGGCATTCTCAAAAAGCCTAGCAAACCAATGCTCAAAAACTTCTGTTTAGAACAATTCTTAAATAGGCTTGAATAATTCCAAAACGCTAATCAAAGCTCAAGACTGTAAGACTGCCCACGAGGCGTTAGCGCTAAGTAGGAACAACCTGAGCATACTGATGAAAAGCACTCACAGGACATTGTGGCCTGAATAAGTAAAAACGGAGCTGCCATGGAATTCACCAACATAATACTATTATTACACTTCTGGGGGGTGAGCGGTGGACTCCGGACTAACAACCGGCTGTGGTAGGTTAAGGGCATATTCAACCTTAAGCCCCGGGACACTAGAGTGTGCAGGTTCTTCCAAATAGTAGACGAAACTCCGCTGTATCTCTTGTGCGAATGTGGAACACTGATGCGTAAAAGAAAGATCTACAACTCCAACTCCACCTCATAAACTACTACCTCCAACCTGAAGAGGTAAAGCAATACAGTTCTAAAAGCTTATTGCGGTTCTTAACTGGCGCAAACGAATCTAAACATGGAAATATAGTATGTGGCGATCACAATGGACAAGAGATTGTTGCAGTGATACTAGGTTTAGAAAACTTTAAAACAGCCCCAACACAAGGAAAAAACATTTTTTTGAAGTGCTGCTATCGCTACCGACATCGCTACCGCCATCGCTACTGCCATCGCTACCGTCACTTATTGTTACGTTTATTTTGTATATATTGACATTAAATGTACACGACATTAACTTGAAATTTAACACGGTGTTTCTTTAATACGTTGGGCGGCCAACACATTAAAGATCTATTGTGATCTGTAATGCGTTGCGTCTATTGTGATCGTCAGAAATCTGTACCACAGTATACAGACTGGACATACTCATATTCTCCAAGACGACAAAGCATGTTGAACTTACAGATCCATGTGAGAGTAACATCCCACAACCTTAAATTAAACAAGTACTGTAACTTTACGTACAATGGCCCAATCAAGAGGCCAAGTGCGGAAGACAGCCCAGTAAAACTAACTAACTAACTAAGTACTATAACTTAGTAGACCGGATAGTGAGAAACGGATTCAAGACTGATCTCTTCATCGTGGAAGTCGGAGCAAGATGACTACCAGCTAAGTCACTCTACAGTCTCTTCAAGAATCTAGGCATGCCAAGATCGGCGCTGAGCTCATATATGGAGAGAGCTTCGAAAGTGTCTTTACAGAATTTGGATCGGTGGAGAGAGAGAGGTCGAGGGTGGAATTGGTAGTTCTCCGCATCCTAGTCGTCATAGACTAGCTGATGAGGGCTTGTAGAAATCGCGCTGGAGAAATGTAGAGCAGCCGCTTACTAGTACCGTCCTCGTCTGATGCCCTCCTAGCACTACCAATGGGCCCGGATATGTTCGGTGAAGCCATTGCAAGCTGAGTTCAACAGCTTTCTTTACGATATGAAAAGTTACTTTGCTGTGAACTAGAGTGAAAATTGATAAGAAAAAATTGTATATTCATAAAATTGTATATTCCATGTACCATTTCGAGGCTAAAGAAAGAGTATAAATATGATTTAAATTGTATAGGTGGCAATGCTGTCGGCCTTCTTAACACCCTAGGACCTAGAGTGTCTTTCAACTAGGGCCTAGGTGAAAGCTTCACAAGACGTTGATGATGCCTACTCTAACATCAGACTCAATGCACACCACTGTTTAGATGCCATTTAAATCCAAAGAAAAATAAATCCAAACTTAATAAAGAAAGACTAAGGATATGTTATTACTTGAAAGTATGCTCCGCCTCTTGGTTTTTTTTCGCTCTTATCCGAGTAGTATATCAGAGTTTTGGTTGTGCGGTCGAAAACAAACCATCTGCAATTTAAAAAGGTTTTATTATTTTTTTATTTATTATTTAATTAGGAAAACACACATTATGACATAGCATATGAAATTACAAAATTTTATACGTTTTTAAATTTAAAACCGGTTACGGATTTACTGTGAATTACAAATTTATATTTATATTAATCCCAGTAAATTGTAGTAATTTTTTTGTCCATTTATTAAATACAATGCATAATAAATATGACTTCAGA
>JAOPUG010000181.1:8327727-8339935 GCA_027564375.1 Micropterix facetella
TGTACATGTTTAGGTGCATATTTATATTACATTTTACATTATATTTTATATATATAGGTACTACAATATCATATATTTTAATATGTAGTAAATATATATATTTATTTATAACACAATATCAATAATAAATAATGTAGTTATAATATATAATAATGTCTCTATAGTAAATAAAATTCAAGTCAGTATCCTATACCACAAGCATATACAAATAATAATATTCTCCTAATACAAATTGCTTAAGCTACGTTTCACTAGTACTAAATATTTGTAAAATTATCCGTAAAATTATTCAATAATATTGAGAATTTATAACATTTCATTATTTGTATTTTCATATTCCAAAAATTGGTTTCTCTGCTAGCATTCTATGTTTTATGGTGAGATAATATGGCGGCTGGAGGCGGCTTTTGGTAGGCTGTTCTCGTGAGCGGAAGATGACGAAAATGGCAGTTTCATTTGTCTTGGGCCGGTCAGCTACGAACCTTTTAATAGGGCGGAGTGCCCACTTTTTTCCGTTTTGGTTTTTTTTTTTTTAAAAACTATTCAATACTTTAGAATCTGTATTACATAGAAAGTCTCTTTTTTTTCAGTGTCATGTCAGGCTAATTCATAGCACAGCTAAATTACCGTGTGATTTCTGTTTGCCTTACAGCCCGATCCCGGCAATATTCCCCTAATAATCTGACTTAATTGGGACAGAATAAGCAGGCATGATGTTTGGATAAAGTTAAACTACTTTCAACCTAATTTTTTTCAACTTTTCATCTTGTGATGTAAGCGACGTGGTCGCGACTGTTCGTCATTTGAGCCGGCCGCCGTCGCTGAAAATTACCATGCTACGATTTGAATTTTCTGTTGGAGTGAAACTGTAACAGATTTATACTTTTTGAGTTTGTCACTCATTGCATGTGGTAGTTCTGATAGGCGAGACGGATGTTTAATTGATAATTACTCCTATTTTAACAATGTATTTTTGCTAATATCTCATTTTTGTCATGGCTCAGCGCATGCGTTAGTCTTTCCTACCTTGTAATTTTTTTGGGTGTTGCTTTGGAACACTAAGGTATCTCAAAAAACCTATGTAATCTCTTGTTTTTTTTATTGTTGAAGTGATTTGTCAAATTAAACGCTGAATTCTAGCAAATTGTAGGTTTTCGTTTTTTATTTGAGGTTGAAAGTGGGCCACTGTGCAAAACGGCTAGACATTTCTACAGTTTAACCTATCCTTGTGAATTTTATTTTTGGTTTGGAATCCCAATATAACTATAGTTTTTAAGTTTAGAGGTGGATACATTTCAAACTCCGCATGAGATCTTAAAAAATGTGGTGGCGTCCAAATTCTTTTAAAATTTCCTAATTGGCATCTATTTTCTTTTTCAGTTCGTCCTGATAAATAGGAAAAATTTGGTTATAAAATGCAGTAAGTTTTTCGCACTGGATTGATTCACCTCTTCAGCTTGGAGGTAGTAGCCACCCAGGTGGGTGTTTCTTTTAAGCATCAGTGGGCTACATACGCACACAAGGTGCAGGGGAGTTCCGTCTGCAGTTTGGCAGAATCTGCACACTATTGTTCCGGAGCTTGAGGTTGAGTTCCGTCTGCAGTTTGGCAGAATCTGCACACTACTGTTCCGGAGCTTGAGGTTGAGTTCCGTCTGCAGTTTGGCAGAATCTGCACACTATTGTTCCGGAGATTGAGGTTGAACATATGCTTGTTCAGGCCACAATGCCCCGTAAGCGCCCTCACCAGCATGCATAAATTGTTCCTATTTAGTACTAAAACCTAGTGGGCAGTCTTACAGTCGTAATTATGGCTTGTGGAAGGGCGGGCGGTTTAGCTCTGATTAATTAAAGAATAAAATTCCAAAAAGATGAGAAAGTCGCGGCTACAAATTACGCACCGCCAACCTCATATAATGCCATAACCCCGAAATAAATACAGTCTCCCGGTTAGTGCCTTTCAGAATAATAGGCGTTTAGTCGCGGTCGAATGAGTTCAATTCTGTTGTCGCTCTTATATAAAATAGGAGGTTTACACTCGAACACCCATCGATCAAAATAAATGGTCGGGGTGATGCTGGACAGTCTTTATATCCCTTGAAAAATAGCTGAGAGCAATAAGGAAAGGATGTGTCGTCTTGAAATAAACAATAGGCAGTAGAGACGAATACCATTACCGTTGGGCTTCGTAACCCGTATTTTATGCGCTGAAACGTTATACTTTCGGGTCAATGTACAGCCATAAATCGTTCGAGAAACACGAAGTACTCATTGTTTGTTCTGCTCACTGCGGCAGGCCTCAAATATTAAAATTATATGCAAAAATTAAACTATAATGATGAAGTCATTGATAGCAACCGACAATAACCTCCGAGCATGAACCTAGAATTAGTGATTATATACGTTGTATTGTTGTATTCATCCTTAAGAATGTTTGTATAATTAAATTACAGTTCTATTGTTTAAAAAATACTGTACAAATTTGAGTATAGGTAGATACTATTCCTGTTTATATATACGAGTAAGGTCGTTCTATTCCTGTTTTATAGGGCAGGTGAGCAAAGTTAGCAATATAATTACAATGTCAATGCTATATTTAAATATTAACTGTGGCATAGTCAGACCCGTAAACATGTATCTAATAGTAATGTTCTTTTTGAAAGGCTATGAATAATTTCGAATACGTTAAGGATTTAGATTATACAAATATAAGTAGTGAAAACATTTTTAGGCCTAATCGATAACACAATGAAATGGGGCCAACACCCTGTCGCCTGCTAATTGGGCAACGGGTGATGCCGAGGGTTCTGCTATTGGCCGGTGATCGGACTGAGAGATCGATCCATGGACCAGTAGAGTACATGGAAGGCGGGCATAAGAAAATGCTAGGTGATGGATTTTTTGAAAAAAACCGGCAGTCTGAAAACAGTGACGGGCTCTGACTGGTCGAAATGGTTGTAGGAGCGAGTGGCGATGTCACCAGTGTTTAAATAAATAATTACGGCATTATAAACATAAAATTGTGTGCACTGTTTAAAAGTATGTACGGTTTAGGCCTAGTTGCATATATCAAAAGTTTTAGAGAATTCGCCAAAAAAAAAAAGATTTTTCTACCCTGGCCTATCCTGATTCATCTGTGAAATTAATACCTTGTGAAATGCATCTAGGAGGCATAATCTGACGGGAATTACCTAGACGGTTCTGAGGACATCTGCGGACAACTATTGAATTCGAGCTCGAAGTGAGTGAAAAAACGGTAAAAATATCCATGTAGCCGATTCGACTTTTCATCTCGAGCGTTCGCAATAAGCGACGATAAAACTGGACAGGCATCTGAGATCTGAGGGCTCCGATCTCTAGTGTGCTGCACAAACTGCTTTAGAATGATTCAAGCCTGGCATGCTGTTCCAGTGATTAAAAAATTGTTCTAAACATAAGCTTTTTAGCATTAGGTTTGCCAGGCTTTTTGGCACGCCACAGCATGTGGTTCAGGATCATATAACGTTCCCTTTCCTCCCGCCTCAGCAAGTTCATCGGCTTTTTCATTGCCTTCGATCCTTGCATGACCGGGAACCCATCTCAGAACTGCCCTGTTCTTTTTGCTCAGGGAGTTCAGAAGTGCCACACAGTTTTGAACCAGCTTTCAGCTTATAATGTCCGAAGCTAGTGCTAAAAGAGCTGCCTGGCTATCCGAATTGATATAAATTCTATGGTTGGCGTAGTTCTGCCTGTAAGATAATGTCGATAGACATTAAGATGGGCCGTTACCGTAAGGAGTATAAAATAAAAAAAATTAAAAAAAATTTGCAGGTTGATATCCAGTAATGGCGTATAGCTCCGCTTGGAAAATGAAGACGTATTTTCCCAAGTTCAGTTTAACTGCTAGCAGTTTCAGTACAGCTATGCCTTGCTATGAATATTAATAAGACGCAACGACAAACGCTGAAGATTGCTGGTGGCGATCTACGCAACACGCGCTTTTCACATGTCCAACTTAATGCTGTGTGTTCTCGGGTTAGTTCCAGCAGGAATCTTTACCTTCTCGCCCCCGATGGCAAAACCAAAAATGTAGTTTACACTGGGTTCGATTTCTTAATGAACTAAAACCGGTAACAAGGTCAAGTGAACGGGACAGGGCAATAAATTAGGGCGAAATGTAAAATGAACGGTTGTCACTTTTTCGCATTAAAACTACTCACCAAATCTGAGGCCGCACCAAATGTGTTAAAATTTCTTTAGATGGCTATAGTACGGCCGGTAGTTTTGGTGCAGGAAAATCGATGATCGTTCATTTCATATTCAGTTCTAAAGTATTGCTGTCTCGTTCGCATGAACTGATTCCCACGAAGATTTCAATTGATTTCAAGATTTCAAGTTCACGAAGAAATACAATTGGGCCCACTGAAGCTAAAAGGTAAAAAAATCTTGATGTGGACTGTTGAGCTTGCCCCTCATCTTCCAACATCTATGTTATACAATTTAAAGACCGTATGTCTGGCATGTATTTATTAATATTCCATTTTTCCTATCAATGACAAATCCCAGAATTTGCCAACGATTTGTTCGTCATTATCGTGGGCGGAGCTGCAGGCACAATAATAATGTCAAAGACACGCTGCACGCTGACTTTCACAAGTTAATGGCGAAGACTATTACACGAGACGAAATCTGGCGTACAACTACCTAGTAATTATTATAATCGACCTACCTTTCATTTTCTAGGCCGACCTCCTTTACCGAAGAACTGTCAGCATTTGAGATCTCCTGGCTCTCTTTCCTCATCTCCTTATCAGCGCTGGTATCGGTGGTGCCTGTGGCCTGCTCTTCGAAAGTCACTAACTCATCGACCTCCTTGGGTTGACTCAGGCGACTTTCCCACAGCAGCTTCGCCTCGTTCTGCACCCTCTTCTTCAACTCTGAGATTTTTTCGCGTTCGTTTTCAATCACTTGACATCCTGAGAAAAAACAAACGATATAAAGGTAATATGACTTTTTGTACTTCGTTCATACTGAAAGTTCCTAGAATCTGATAAATCAAATCACTCGTACCACATACTCAGCATTAGACCTAGATTGTGGTTCGACAAACTGAGCACCTCAATAACATTTGAGTTATGCACTCATTGTACCAGTCGATTGTTAGATGTCGTTTGGAAATTAATGCAGTTATCTGAAAACCACATGAAAGTTTCTGGAACTGGCAACTTGCTTAAAGATAATAAATAACAGGAAAAATAGCAATATACATCAGAAACTCTGACTTATCCAAAATAGTAGGGGCCTAATGGGGCCATGCAGCTCGGGTCATATGGCCTTTACTGAACTCGGTCGACCATACTCACAGCTCGACTTCCGCCGGTAGAATCCTCTAAGCGGGACTGAACCGGTGAACCCACTGTACGGTCAGAATAACACCTCGGGCGGCCTTGGATGGTTGACATATTGGTCTGTTTACCGGCCTTGCTCAACTGTCGAATAACCAGGGGTGTTTGGAAGCACATGCTTCTTAAAATGCAGGAGTAGGTGTCGACCTGTCATCACCTATCCTTAGATACGATCTGTTGGCCACCCGATATCGGGTTGCAGACCAAGTAAAGGGCGCCACGGACCTGCGATATTTTCGAGTTATGGAATGCCGCATTATTACGACAGGTAGATGTTATGGAAGCGACTTCGAGCCTTTGACCAGATGGGAGGACAGAGAAATTCGACCTAATCTGGTAGTCAGTAGGTGAGTCTGCCAGCTGGGTGGCAATTCCCTGCCTCGCCATAAGGCGTTGGACTCTGACGGGCAGTGGCGTAGTTGGAGTTGGATTGTAAAGGGACGATATAACGATAAAGTTCGTTGAAACGCCTAGGGATGACGGATTTGCCCGTAGCTAGATCTTACCAAATTATCCAAACTGGCTTTAAACATGTTCCAAAATGGCTTAAAACCGACTTCAACAGGTTTCTCTTGTCACCACCGTTCCAAAAATACCGATATACGCTATGCTTGCTCTACCTATTGGTCAAATCCTCCTCCAGGCCAAGTAAACCAGGATGCACCTGCAGGACTCATCCAATTCGCTGCCACCTGCTGGTCCTCAGGGTCACCCAGAGAGGCTACATACCAAATTTGGTTAATATCGGACCATGGGAAGTCTTCGGACATACGGATAAACAAACAATAAACACACAGCATGCATCAGACTATATGATCCGTCCTATGTAATACTACGGACGAGCCAAAAAGTAATTCCTATTTTTGAAAATGGAACTCTTTGGCTATAGAATACATTTTATTTTTTACGTCTGTCAATAAAAAAAAAATATGACACTATCTTGAAAATTGCATGTTTACCTAATGAAGGATTTAAGTCGAGAAAATTTTCGATGTGTGATTTTTACGATTTTCCCTGTGGTGCTAAAGTCAACAAGAAAGTAGCCAAACACTTCAATTAGTTTTTGGTGATGAAGCCCCATCACATAGTTCTGTGTACTTCTGGTCTAATGAATTGAAGCGTGAACGTATTCATCTCCAAGATGATTCACGCGAACGCTGGCTGGTAACAGCGATAAAAGAAACTAACATTGATGCTGTACGACAACTAATTCATCCGTATAAAAAATTACATGTCAGCAAATTCGCACAACATTGAACAATGGTATGAGCTAAGTGCAAAATATTTTGCACGTACACCTGAAGGTTCGGAGGCTTTGTTCGAGATGGATACTGAAGAATTAATGGAAAATCAAAAACGACAGCGTGTGTAGAATGGTGTGATAAAATGATTTAAAAAAATACGACGGCAGGCAATTATTAGCAGTATATGATATTGTAACAGGAGACAAAAGCTGGGTTACCGAAAGAAAGTGTCAATCGGCGGATTGAGTCGTTGCTTTGGAGGATTTGGAGACGAAAGTCAAGAAAGGTTGAAGAAGCAGTTAAATGATGGTTGTGTCTCTTTTTAGCAAGAAGGGATATTACACGACAATTTCACTTGAAAACCAAAGAACAGTCACTGCAGATTGGTACGTTAACATTTACTTGCCCAGTGTTTTAGAAAAAGTTCATGAAAAGCGTCCTTGCAACAGAGTAGTCCTCCATCATGACAATGCGTCCACCCACTCCGTTAAGATGACCATGGCGTCTTTGAAGACCTTAAACGTGGAACTGATGACGCATCCCCCATACAGTCCAGACCTTGCACCTGTGATTTCTTTTTGTTTCCAAAATTTAAAGATAAACTTCGAGGTATATACGGTTCACGATCCCCCGGCGGTGATAGCGCTCCGAGAGCCACTGAGAAGACCTCTAGATAAGACTGGGCCAACTGCTTTTCCCAATGGTTTCAAAGAATGAAATAAAATATAAATTATCGGGGAGAATACTTTGAAAAACAACAATTACAATGTAAACATTCTGGTGGTATAAAAACTCTGGGTGTTCAACGGTTCAACGATGGCACTGAGACTGAAGCCTATGTGCGCAATTGGCTGCAGACACGACCGACCTCATTGGACGATGACGGGATAACAAAATTACCTATTCGCTGGGAAAAATGGGTTTCAAAAGCAAGGGACTATGTAGAAAAATAAAAATGAATGCCTTTCCATTTTTTTAACGTCAAATAAAAAATAAAAAAAAGAAAGCCTTGTTTATATTTGAATCACCCTCTTACATGGTTGATGTTTACATCCTTCACCTTGACCCCACTTTCAGTGTTTCCTTAAAGATGAACTCATAATAAAGATTAAAAGCGCAGGATTCTAATATGTATCAAAATATGATTTACTTATAATGGTGACTTGAGCTGTTTAGAAATGGGGGTAACACTGCATAAATTAAAATAAATAAATATATAAAATTAAATCGAAATCGACCCATACACACCCTTAAGCTCTAGCAGCTCCATCCGTCGTTTCTCAATTTCCATGAGGCTGTCTAACGTCTTTCGCCCGAGTGAGTCCATGTCTCCATTCTTAGAGACAAGCGGAGAGTCCAGGGTCACCTTTGACATCCGGTCAATGTCGTCCTGCGACGGAACTCTTTGACTTTCAGACATGACCCGATTGAAGGTGTCTGACTTGCGTAGTGGGTCGCAATCGCCCTCCAAGCTGTCCGTCAGACTAAGCCGATTTTCCTCGGATGATGAGTTTTGATGACTCTGTGAAGATAAAAATAATAGCATTGGCGACACCCGACTGTCAAATGATAGGAATGTTATTAGAGGTGTACTACAAGACTCAGTCCTTGGACCACCTTTGTTTATTTTGTACCTCGCTGATCTTCATTCCATTATTGAATCGTGTTGCAAATCCCTGACACATCGAGTTAAACTTCAAGCAGATCAGGACAGGATCAGTGTATGGACCAAGAAATGGTTGCTCAGCCTGAATATTGAGAAATGTGTTGCAATGCATATTGGTACTGCTAACCCTAAAATTCCATACTGGCTGAACGGTACAACTGGCACATGTATTAAGGCGAAAAATGCCTTTATAAAATAATGAATGGCATATTTGATTGCTCTGACCTGGTGGGCGAGATCAATATTAACGATCAATATGAGAAACATGCGTAAATTTGACCTTTGTCGATTGCCACATTTTAAAACCAATGCCTCCGGAAATGGAATACGCTCAGGCTGCTGTGATCAAATATTAACCAATACATTTGACTGACTATTCGTTTTAACTACATACTTGATTGATTACTAGAAGAAATTATCTGGCTCTGCCCGGGTATAGTTTTGTTAAAAATCGCGAGTTTACCTTTCACCCCCCAAGGGTTGTTTATCAAAAAAACCGTGGATGTGTAATGTGAAGCTTAAATATAAATTTTGATGTATATAGCTTCAGTGGTTTTGACTTTCCATACAACAGAATTTCACCCCTTTCATTCCTTGGGGGTTGAATTTAAGAAAAATACTGAGTGCTTCCTTCCACTATCAATTAAGGCCTTGTGCAAAATTTCAAGTTCCAAGAACAACAGTTTGGGCATCTCTATCTAACCAAGCTTTTGCCCGCGGCTCCACCAGCGTGGATTTCTGGTTGTAAGTAAATATTTTCCCGCAGGAATGAGATATTTTCCCGGGATAAAGAGTAGCCCATGCTCTGCTCCGGCCCTCCAACTATCTCTGTGCAAAAAATCACTTCGATCCCGTGCTCCATTTTGATGTGAAAAAACGGGAATGCATCAGCAGAACTGGAATGCCAACCCTAAGCTCCAGTTTGTAGGAAGGCATGCCGTTAACTCCAAATAGTTTAGGAACTATGGGATAGGCAGTACTGTGGTCACTGGTCATCAAATTTTTTTTTTTTTGGAATAGTCTACACGAGGATGAGTGAGTTTTTGCACCGGAACGAGTACCTTGGAGTGTCATTGCAAAAAGGCTTTATGCATGGCGTCTCATGCTGTCTGGAGCACAATTCTCTTCTGGCTGCTGCCATCAAGGATGCGAGACAGCACGAACGCCAAATCAACGTATGCTGGCTAGACCTAGAGAACGCATTTGGGTCAATCTGACACAGTCTCCTCCACTTTGCACTCAGCTAGTACAACTTCCCACCGTATTGAATATCACTTTTAACATCCTGCTGAAAAGCCTGATACAATTTGACAAGTGGGGTTACCGCTTAAAAACGGATGGTCAGTATACCTCGTCATGCCTCTATTTTGCCGACGACCTGACGTTCATCACAGGAGCCCCAAGCAGTTTTCTCTACTGTTAAAGAAAAAGGAGCTGTTCTGCAACTGGTCAGGTTGTAAAAGAGCTGATATTATAAGAAATGATATTGTTTAGAGACCGAATCGACCTCCAGAATCCAATTCGAAGCTTTCTCGATTATTGAAAAAGGTTTTGTAATAGAATGTTTTTTGCCTTTAGAGCCATCCCGCACAAACTGTATTGGTGGTTTGGAAGGCACTGTAAGACCATTGTTAGCACGAGCCACTGCGAGGCTCATTACTTCGCATGAAACTTTTTTGTACTGAAACTCCAAGGTACTCATTCCGGTGCATGAACTCACTCATCCTCATGTGGACTATCCCAAAAAATATTTTGGCCACAGTATCTGTCAGAGTAATGGGCTGAGTATCATTTGGTCCAGTGCAAACTGGGACTTTCAGAATTAAGATGACTGTTGCTCGGCTAAAGTTTTGTGCGACTACACCGCTATTCTATAAGTGTCGGAAGATAGATCCTAAATATTGCAAAAGGCAGGGGCACTTTTTGTATACTAAGTAAGGAAAACCATCGGGACCCGGAGTAGAACCCGACGGCTTTCTCATTATTTGAGTGTAAATCTCATCTAGGGATGGAAATTGAGAGGCAAAGGCTACCATAGCCAGATGCGGAGGTGTAATGCCCGGTGGGGGGCTGTACGTATGGGACCGCATTGGATCGCATACGTGGTCGAGAAGTAATCTGTCGTCATTTGTTCAGGGATTTGATTATGCCCTTGCCGGCAGACAAAACCTTTTAGCTGTAATTGAAACGGTTTTTGTCGAACAGGGTTCCCTCTTTGTATTGGAGAAATGGTGCCTTGTGCTTGTTATTCTGCTTTGCTACGCTTGGAATAAGTTTTAGTATGGAGCGGTACACGCGCGAGAAGCTGTGGCAGAGGTCGCTTGGGACTTCGAAGCTGTGGCAGAGACCAGTCGCTTGGAATTTGGCCCTAAGCGGTATGATCGATTGGATGTAATGGGTTTTATTCCTGGTATTATGCCGATGTACTTCCTCGTGAGATATTGCCGAGCTCTTAGTGGGATAAAATTCTAAAAGAATATCAATGTTATCACCTACAACTACAGCACTAGTATCGTCTGCAAATTGGGTGGTTTAAAATTTAGATAAATTTGGACTCATTTCCGTAAATACTGAAGGAGTCATGTATGTAAATACTGAAAAGCAAAACATAAATCAATCATTTTTTCTCCTTTGTGTATAAGTCTGACAGAAATGACAGAATATCATCAAAAATATAAAAAACAATGAATGAACACACTAATCAATTGGTGTCATTTTAAAATCTGAAATTATTTCAGTGGTAAAACTATAAGGAAACTCGAGCAACTTGAATAAAGACGAAAAATGTTCCACATACCTTATCTGGTGATTTTCCACATCGGTTCAGATATCTGTTCTCCGAGTGAGTCGCTTTGTGGTTCTTGATGTACCTCGTCTTGGATTCAGGGTTGGGAGACACTTCCATGGAAGAGTTGGAGTCCATGTTTTCCTTGTTAGCAATCGCTGGCTCCACTGGGCCTTCCTTACTCTTCTTGGTGATGGAGTCCTTACGAATCATTTTACCTATGATAATGGATGATTAGATTCATATAGACTATAATGTTATTGAAAGATGATAGAGCATGAGTTATATTGCAAGATGACAATAGCTTTCTATGACTGTAGTTTTTGAATCACTTTATAGCTTTGTAAGAAATGGATACTTCGTGAGTTAACATAAGTTAAAAGCGACAGCGTGTAGAGTGGTATGATAAAATGATAAAAAAATATGACAGAGAGCAATCATTAGCAGTAGGTATATGATATCGTAACAGGAGACGAAATCTGAGTGTATCTTACAAACCTGATAAAAAGAGCCAATTGGCGGAGTAGGTATTTCCTTTGGAGGATTTGCCGATGAGTCAAGAAAGGTCAAAGTTCTAGTAAAATGATGGTTGCGTCTTTTTTTAGTAAGGCGGGACAATATACGACAATTTCACATAAAAACCAAATAAGAGTCACTGTAGATTGGTACATTAACATTTGCTTGCCCAGTATTTTAGAAAAAGTTCATAAAAAGCATCCTGTCAGCAGAGTAATCTTAGATCAAGACAATGCGGATGCATTGTCGTGATGCGGATGCATTGGCACGACAATGCATCCACCCACTTCGCTAAGATGACAATGGCATTTTTAAGACCTCAAATGTGGAACTGATGACGCATTCCCCATACAGTCCGGACATTGCATCCTGTGATTTTTTTTTATTTCTAAAAATTAAGGATAGACTTCGAGGTTCAGAGGTGTTTCGGGGGAGTAATAGCGTTTCGAGAAGCCATTAAGACCTCTAAAGATGATTGGGCCAATTGCTTTCCCCCAATGGTGTCAAAGAATGAAAAAGTGTACAATTTGTCAGGTAGAATCTTTGCAAAATAGTTAATACCATATAAACATTATGTGTTTTACTTTATCAGATTCCAGAAACTTTTAGTATGGCC
>JAOPUG010000181.1:8394910-8407725 GCA_027564375.1 Micropterix facetella
CACTATCGCAAGAGAAATTTACTATCGTGTAGTACATTCTCATAGACGGCTACTGTCAAAATTTCAGCCGAATTGGACCCGTAGTTTTGTTTTGACCGCTTGTGGAAGCGAGCGTGTCCGCGAATTTTAGAAAAATAGAATAAGAGCAATATCGGTCAGTGATTCGATCTTGTTTTTTGGAAGGGAAATCGCGCAGCGAAATCAAAGAGCGCTTGGATGCTGTGTATTGACTCTTCTCCTTCGATGGTGACCGTCAAAAACGAATTTCAACGTGGTCGCACTTCGGTTTTTGATGAGCCACACCCAGGTACCCCGAAAACGGCTGCCGCAGAGGATAACGTGGCAAAAATCCACGATCTCGTATTGGCAGACTGCCAATTGAAGGTGCGTGAGATAGCTAAGACAGTAGGCATCTCAAAAGACCGCGGGGGTCTAATCCTGCATGAACTTTTGGGCATGAGAAAGCTGTCAGCGCGATGAGTGCCGCGTTTGCTCACTCCGGACAACAAGCGCAACAGTGAGACCACTTCAGAGCAGTGTTTGACGCTGTTTAAGCGCAATCCGAAGGAGTTTCTGCGTTGTTTCGTGACTGTCGATGATACATGGATCCACTGGTACACACCAGAGACCAAGGAACAGTCGAAAACAGTGGACTTCCGGCCGGAAGGGTGTCCTATCGGCCGGAAAGGTGATGGCCACCGTTTTCTGGGATTCACAGGGTGTGATCTATATCTGGAGAAGGGCAAAACGATACAGGACTCTACTATGCCGAATTATTGGGCCGATTCGACGCCGAATCGCTGAAAAAACGGCCCCATTCGACAAAGAAAAAAGTGCTCTTCCACCACGACAACGCACCGGCTCACACCTCCGCCATGGCCAAATTGGGCTAAGAACTGCTGCCCCATCCACCATATTCTCCAAATTTGGCCCCGTGCGACTTCTTTTTGTTTCTAAACTTGAAAAAGTCACTCGCCGGGCAGAAATTTAAGTCGAATGAGGTCATCGCCGCCACAGAGGCCTACTTTGCAGACCTCGAGAAAACGTATTTTTCAGGCGGGTTAAAGAAATTTGAGCATTGCTGGGTCGTTCTAAAAGGAGACTATGTTGAAAAATAAATTGCCACTTTCCAAAATTTTCGTTTTTCTTTTGTAGGCTAAGTACTTATCGGACCGCACTCGTATAATAGCAATATTCGTTTTATATCTAATCGCATTTATACAATAATATAGTAAATACCTATATACCTAAATACGAATATAATAAGTAATAAATATGATTATGGTATTAACATATATGTAACATAATATAATATATGAATACGATTATAAAAATAATGAAAAATAATAATACGCTACGACATATGATTTTATGCATAATAATTGACAATATAAATATTAAAATCAACCTTAATATAGGTACTTCTTACAAACCAAGTTTTCAGATTCAGACGACTCTAATTCAAATAACCATTTATGAATACTATCTTTCAAATGTTGAACGTTGTTTAGGTGTTTCGATGTCATTGTATAATCTGGTCCCAAAGAAAAAGCCTGTCGTTGGGCATATTATGTTGTTTGCCCTCGAGGAATAAAGAAATTTAGTTTTGGTGAATTCCGAGTATTGCAGTTTTGCTGACTTTGACATTGCCTTTTTTTAAGCTTATGATAAAATATTAGTATATATTTTACAGATACTACAATACACTATATATTTTACAAGGGGAATCGCTGACATCCATCCTGCTTCAACTAGAAGCACAATCTGCGAGGGCACTTCTTCAAGCTTGGACAATGAGAGATTCAACCGCAACCTCAAGAAATTTCGTATCAGTAATAGAGTGATTGATATATTGTGGAACAAGCTACCTAACAGTGTGGTGGAATGGAACGCACTGAATGTGTTTAAAAACCATTATTCTGGACAAGTTCACAATTATAAGCTACCTGCTATAAATAATAATAATAATAATCTTGGCAGTTAGCTCCTGACAGTGTTCTTCCAAATTCTGGAAAAAAAAATGCACAAAAAGCGATTGGTACCTGTCCATAGCGATGAGGCGCTCGTCCTTTTCTTCACAACAAAACATTACTAGGTTGTGAATATAAATTGTAGACAATTGGTTAAAGTTCCTCTTTTGTAAAAAAAAATCCTCAATATATATACAAACAAAGCTCGAAGAACACCAATTTAATCGTCTTCGCCAGAGTCGTTGTCCTGCTCACTCAGCATTTCGAAGAAAGACTTGAGCGATTTGACAAGAACGCCTTTGCCCTTTTGCTCTTTCGGTTCAGTGTCCTGTTGCCACGCGATGAAGCCTTCGTTCGATATCACGTCGAAGTCTAAAAATGACTGGAAGAACTGGAGAGCGACGCCGCTTGGGTGTTCGTAGTCATTCAGCAGTTGTTGTATCGCAAAGAGCGACTCGAGCTCTCGGTTTTCTTTATTTTCGATGTAGAGCGAGAGGAGTGGGACGTGATGGCAGATTCTTTTTTCGTTCATCAGTGAAACGCACGGCTGTCGCTCCACCGCCTCGCCAGGCGGCATTAGAGCATCTTCGCAGACAGCTCGGACCAGCGCACGTACGAACCAGCCTTCCGTCGCCGCCGCACCCACGTTATTCTTAATCCATGTCGACACATAATCCAAATCTTTATTCTTCTGCAGGAAGTTAAACAACATTTTTTGTGTTTCGTCCGGTGTGAGCGCGCACTCTTCCACCTTCGATTCCACCTGTGAAGACTCGCCGAAGTCCTCATCGCTTTCAATATATTCTATCGAGTAGTCTTTGAGGAAGTCTGCGCCGAAATCGACGTCTTTCAACCCGCTGGAGACCCACGAGTGTTTCGCGTAAGTCTTTCCGTATTCCGCACCGAGCTGTTTCAGTATGTTTCCGAAGAGTTTCGGCGCGTTTAATTCGGATTTATTTGCATCTGCGATTTTCCACAACCGTTTCAGGGTTAAGTCTTGGTGTTTTATATGTGGCGATAACCACAGAGCAATGTACTCATATAATTTCGGCAGATCGATTAAGAGATCGTTCGCTAACGACAGGATGTTCTCGTTGAGGCATTCGATGTATTGATCGAGGGTCGTCAGGCCGGATTTGATCATGTTGAAGATTAAGTCGCGTGTTAAGATGTGCATTTTTGCTTGCGATTGCTCGAGCGCACTGTTTATGATCTCGCGTAGGATCACAGGCATGTGATGCGGTTGCGATTTCTCTTCGAGTTCGGTGATGACGTGCACAAACTTGGTTGCCTCGCTTAAGTATTCATTCATGCAGTTTTTGATACGGGCGGATATGCGATCAATTTCTTCTTCTGTTAGCGGTTTCACTGGTTCGGGGTCTGGTTTTCGAGCGCGCGAATCCTGTCGTTTAAATGTCGATCGCTCGATCGAAGCGCCTTTCGAGTACTGCTTGGGGTTTTTGAGCGGTTCGGGTGTGGCAGGGGTTTCCGCAACAGCCGCTGCATCTAATGCGCTGTATTTATTTGGGCCTGTGAAAGTCGGGGCCGGCGCGGCGGGCGATTGGACCGTTGGACTGCCCATTGAGCGAGATGCAGCGGATTTCGCGCTGGAGCCACGGCTCCATGACATCTTCGACGGTCCAAGTTTTGTTTCGGTTATATTTGTGACGCCGAGTTTTTGTAGTTTGGCTTGATCGATGTTGGCAC
Source organism: Micropterix facetella (assembly GCA_027564375.1). Taxonomy (NCBI): domain Eukaryota; kingdom Metazoa; phylum Arthropoda; class Insecta; order Lepidoptera; family Micropterigidae; genus Micropterix; species Micropterix facetella. The sequence continues at coordinate 8,398,588 of JAOPUG010000181.1, forward strand.
GCGGGCGCGATTGTGCGGTAGTCCAGCCGTCGTCGTGACGGTCACCACGTCTGCCGCCGCCGCGACGGTCGTCCCGGTCACGACGATCTCCACCGCGTCCTTTCGGAGTCCCAGCATTCATCCTCTCGACCTTTTTGTGCTCTTCCTCTGCCTCTTGCTCAATTTGATCGAGCGTTTTCGCCTTGACTTCCGTGCGCCGCGGCACCCAATTATTCCCGCGTAACTCAATCACATCTTGCAACATGAACCGAACCCTGCTGCTTATTCTATTATCCTTCTTCGATAGCAAACGCGATATCCTTTGAAAATACGGCGCGAGATTGATCTTGGTTTGCACCTCTAATATACTGCCAGTTGTTGTCAACAATTTACACAAATATTCCAATTTCTCCTCTTGAATATCCGCTAAGAGAGTATCGATGCATAGAACCATCGTAGTCGAGCTTAGCATGCGCAGTTTAAAGAGTTCCCCGATGAATTTGATGTTTCCGAGCGACTTCATACGCACTTTCCTCTCGGCGTCTTCTAGCGTCGCATTGAGTTCTTTCTTTTTTTCCGCATCATCGCATTCTTCAATCGCTTTTAACATTTCCACGCGCTCAGTGGATTTTTCGAAGTTTTTTTCCGTTTCGAACTCTTTCTGACAGCGCGAAATGATCATATAGCGAAACGATTTATTTTTGCCTTGCTGTTCGGCCACCACGCTCATGCCTTCGACTTCTTTGCACATGTGCGCATAGAAAACGGCAAAATTCGGTTCGTCGATTGCTTTTTCGAAGACGAGATCGATTACTCCTTCGAGGCGCTCGACTGTGTCGATTTTCAGTTGCTTTAGATCGGCGACAAGCTTGTCGAACTTCTCTGGAGTGAGTTTGTTCAAAATGCCACGCACCGCTTTATATATTTCCTGCGTCTTGTGTTCCTCGTCCGAGACTTCTGCGCCTTTTTTCATGATAGTCGGCTTCCATGCATTCTCCGATTCGTTCAGCTTGATGTCTTCGCGTAAGGAGATGGTGACGCGGATGACGCTCGATTTCGGACCTTGCATGGAGCCCGTTTTAGTGACGCGCGGGCTCGGCTTCGACTGTGACCCTCGCGAGTTGCCTCGCGGCGTCTGATTTCTGGCAAAATTCGGCATCAAATCGTGGCGCGACATATTCGGAATCGCGCCCACATCCCCATGCCTCACAACCAAATCCAGTATATCACTACTGTTAAAAACCGGCTTATTCTTTGTTATCGGATCATTAGCCAGCTCCTTTAAGAACTTACAATCGTACTGCTTCTTCCCCATCGTGTTTATGGGGCTCCACTGGTCATCCTTATAATCATACTTCAATTTCGACTCTTTCTCTTCTAGTTTCATACTTCCGATATCCAATTCTTCAACGGGCGCTTCACCGTTCGTCTCCGTGTCCGGCAATTCCGTCTCTTTAGGGATCATTTCGTTCAAATCCATTGTAAATCTATTTTCATCTTCCTCTCCGGTCACCACGAATGCCCTTGACAAACACCGCACAGAATCTATTCGCACAAACGCGTCCGATAACCCTGCGATTTATCGCCTTCTTTGCTGCGATTTTCGGGTGTATTTACGTCGCGAATCGGCAAAATTTTTACAAATCCTGCGACTGCTAGCACGTGGCAAGAGTCTGCGAATTCTTCAACTTGACAGCACCGCGACGGGGCTGTTTATAAGGATGTATCTCATCTCCACTCACCTCATTTATCGTACGATCGTATTTGGCATAGAATAAAATACCCAATTATATTATAATAACTATATATAATAATTAAGGTAGGTAGGTGTTGTATGGATTTAAAAAAATATGTTTCGGGTTGATTGCCGTGAAGGATTTCAATATAAAAAATATAATAAAAACATTATCCATGATCTACCAAATGTAAAAAATACGATTAAATTTACAAAATAAATTAAATATTGAAGCGAAGTAAAAGCAAAATATCTACTCTAGAATTCGATTACATAGGAGTTTACAAAATACACAGAATTACACACAAATATGAGAATATTTTATGCAGCTCCACGAAAAAAGTAAAAACGGCGAGCGACACAAAATTTCTCTGGATCATCCACTGATGAAAACCTGAAGTCGAAACATCATGTGCAGTGCTTATGTTCAAAATTAAATACATATGTTTATATTTTAAAAATTCTAAAACATATAACATCCTCGGAGACTCGCCTTTCGACTTATTATGGCTACATTTATCAACATATTTAAAATACGGCATAATAATGTGGGGCAATACAACAAAAGTCCAACGAATATTCCGACACAGAAATCCTGTGTTCGTCTTCTATGCGGAGTAGCTCCAGACACTCCTCGCCGGCATCTCTTCATCCGTACGTTGATTGTACCTTCTCTATGTACACTAGAATGTTGCGACTTTATGAAAAATAATACGGATACCTGCTTCCTACAAAGAAATGCACACGTTAGGGCTACCAGGAATAGACACCTCATAAACTGCCCCTCAGTGAGGACAAGAACGGTGTAAAAAGGGACCACAGTTCTGTTGCATTAACATAAGTATTTTAACTCTATTCCGCGCAATATTAAATCCATGCAAAAACCAGGAATCAAGCGTGCATTGAAGCAATGTCTCACAAATAAATATTACTAAAGTATAAATGAATTTTTAACAGATAATGAAACATAACATATTTATATTTACTTCCCAGATACTTTAAACCAATCACCATTTAATTCTAGCTTTATTTTCTGACAAACCGTAGATACTTGAATAATTACACGATGGCATTTTAATTCAAAATAAAATGGACATTTTTATTTTTTATTATTGACATTTCTTTTTTCTAACCTACATATCTACAATATAACTTCGTATACATTTATGTAGATGTAGTCTATTCTTCGATATATAATGTTAATATAAGTAGTTGTTAACACAAGTAGTAAGTACCTACTATATAAGTACTCGACCATTTGTATAACATACAGTTATGCAATGAAAAGTCTATTCTATTCTAATATATTCTTTATAATTTAAAAACAACATTGGATTTTATATCGTTAAATGTTATTTTTATATTTTATTGATAATGTTGTAAGTTTTTAACAAAAATAAATAAATTAATTAATAAAATTTCAAAAAAGTCGAAAGAAAAATTAAAAATAAAATAATATTAGAGCAATATAAAACATAATCAAAACACTAAATTGCAGTACCGCTTAGAAATGTTCAACTCAACCCGGTGAATGAGCAAAAAGGTATTGAAACTTTAATGTCATCTGATGTAAAATGTGAATAGCACAAATGCACCGTTATGAAATTACAAACTTATCCAAATCGTGTCACCCTTAAGAGAATTAGAATTTTCTCACGGCACCACATTCATATAGCAGATTGCTCACTCGTATATAAGAATATGCCAAGTAATTTTCGATTAGTTCCGAAGCGAACCATTGATGTCGTTAGTTAGTTCGGATCCGAAAAATGTGGGGATTTATTTAGAGATATATAATAATATTGATAATAAATGGTTATTTATAAACGACTGATTGATTATGAAAACGGATTTATTTAACAAAGATAAAAAAAAATGCCAAATAATTTCATCTGCCATCTATCGTATGATTTTAAGGCTGATTAAATCACACGGTTGCAGATAGATAGCGCTTATAATCAAAGATAATCTATAGTAAATAATCTATAGTATACCACCTGTAAAATGCGTTAATTAATAGTTTTAATGTGATTCATGTAGAAAAACAATTTAATACCTCACTTAAGCAGTAGATATAGAACTGGCAACGGCGACGATATATGTAAATTTCGACGATTACATTTTTTGGCAAATATTTAACCACCGTAGAGAATTGATTACAGTAGCATTATTTAATCAATGCTAATAGCGAAACAAACTTTTTTAAAAGAGGTTTAAAAAATACTCAAATAAAGTGTTTTTGGCGGGTCCAAGACAAAAGTGTTTTTATTGACAAAAAAAAGGTAACAACATAAGTAGGATTCGAACTTAAATATTTGTGAAAGGAAGCTTACCCGTTACCCAATGCGTCATTGCTAGCTAGCCGGACGGCGATCAAAATTGTCTATGTAAGGCTACGTTATAATTATGTCAATTTCCACCATTCAAAGATTGCGAATTGTATTTTTAATAATGTGTCGGAAATATCTCAATAAAAACATCGGCTGTCAATAATTCTCCCATCAACGAAAAACAAGTGTTTTCAAGTCATGACACATCATATATTGGAAACGAGAAGAAATTAAATACCTAAATAATAAATGTATTTCATGAAAAGTGTTCATTTATTTGATAACAGTGTCCAATCTTTCTATCTATCTTTTTGTCCCAAAAACAGAAAAAAAATCGCTTATGGTGAGATTTGAACCTGTGACGTTCCCAATAACAGCTCGTACCTATGAGAACTAAGCCACCAATGGGCGAACCGACGTTTTCTTCAATTTTACACTTTCGAATTCACTCTTTTGCTTAAGCAACTATATTGTGCTTTATTTTGGAAAGGCAAATGAATGTCGATATGAATGAATGTTTCGTTACTTTGCATGTAAGAACCTGTATATATTATAATTACCCGTTTCTGTGCGCCTGATACCGCCCGTTCTACGATTATATCTTAAATAATTTTATTGAAACAGTTCACGTGCTGTGTAATAAATAACGCTGTTCGCTCTATTCGTTCATTATTTTTTGGTAATGTTTGCTCCCGCTCTAGCGCCATCTATATGTACATTTTGTCAATTGAGTTTTTTATGCACCTGGGATCGCCTGGTAATATAAAATTTTAAATTAAAGACACCTTACCTCCTACATATGTATAGACGCCTAATACATACATTTTGCTATTTTGGCAGAGAAGCAGCAACCGCATATTTCACTGTCTTGAAATGGAAGAAACATAAATCGTACATATCTTAAAATCTAGTCTCTGCGCATTGGCCATAACTATCGATTGGCGAAAGATTTTTTTAAATCGGACATAGTTTACTCGAGTTATCGCGTTTAGTAACAAAATCTCGCAGGATTGTAAGACTTGGCCCCTCGGGGGGGGGGGGGGCTAAAGTAAAATTAAACAAAATGCTGAAATTATTTGGAGCATATACCCAGCGATAGAGTAATCATACAATAGACGAGAGCAGGCGATCTCGTTTATGTCCGTACATTTGTTAATAGTTGTAGAGTTACTTATAGTAATAAAGTTACGAGCTTGGATTTATGCATAAACTGAATCAAGATGACGCTGGAAGAGCTTGTAGACATTAGCATTTACACTAAATAAATATAATTTCAGATCATCAGCAAACATTAGGCAATATTGTGATGTGAGAAATTACTCATATTAATAACAACAAAGCTGAAGAACAAAGGCCCAAAGCTATATTCAAATTCTATAGGTAATCATGAAAAAGACCCCTAAAAATGGCCAACCCCGTATCCCAAAGTCTACCCGGCGAAAATGGCCACCGACTTCCTCCCCGATAAATGAATATTCAAGACCGATACCAACAATTGACGGGAAAATAACCGTTTACCATCCGCCCTAAATTCATAAATCAAGCTTTCGGAGCTGTTCCGTACATGAAAATGAAATTAGCGTAAAGCCTGATATCTGGCGGCCGGCGCGGCGCGGCCGCGGCGGGTGGCCTTTTCTCCCGGAACTGCCCCCCTAGCACATATAAATCGGGGTATCGTTTGTATTTTCTATAGATGCAACAAGACCTGGAAGTAGCCTAGTCGATGAGCAGAACAAATAATATTCAGAAGGCCGAGCAATATAGCTCTTCTCTTGTCGGTTTTTCAGTTGTGATGATTCTTGAAGCTTGTGATGGTAGAGGAACATACTTTTATTTAATTTTCTGTGGCAAAAAATAACTGAAAGTTTGCAATGTAATTACAACCGTCCAAATACATTTTATTCCGTAATATAAAAACTTTCATGAGAAACTGAACTCCAGAGAATGTTTTTAAAAAGCCCCAGAGATCACGAAACAATTGCAATGCCTTACACAACTATGTTAGTAAAGGCCTGCAAAAGAAAAATATATTTTCGCTGGTGAAAAGGAGGCCGCGTATTGCTAAAGAGCGATGAATATGTGAAGACTTTTTGAATTTAAAACCAAAACACTTTCTCTTTGAATGCATCATTTCCATACTTGATAAGCATCTAGAGGAATTCCCTCGGGCGGGTCCTAAGCCGATATCACTGCTTGCACGTTTAACGGCAATAAATTCCTAACGATTCTGTGTAGCATAGGCTATAATGGCCGATTTGTCAACGTGGTCGACTCAGCTCGCGAGACATCTCCTATCCGTGAGCCTCATCGAAGATGGACCAACCTGGTAAAGCCGCTGTGAGGTGGATCTGGGGTCGGAAACTCGGGCGGAACTGGAAAGCTGACGCACGGGGCGGGCATACCGGCCGTGTTATCACTGACTGATACCCGGAGGGGTTTAGTGATTTAAGATAGATACCTCAAGCTATCTACCCTTAGAAACGATACGTGAGCCACCCGATCTCGGGTGAGATTTCGATCAAAGGACGCCACGTATCCGCAATAATGCCAGTGAGGAGTTGCCACTCGCTTAAGGTAGACAATTTCGCAAGCGCCTTCGAACCCGCTACCATTCGGGTGGTCAGAGGAATCCGACCAAGTCTGGGAGTCAGGCAGTAACAGTAACGCGTTGGTCTCTGACGGGCAGTGGAGGAGCTTGGTACGTAGATTTGCCTACGTTCACCAAGTCTCTGCATTTCACTTCGGGGTGACAGCGATAAAGTTCGTGAACCCGCCAAGTGGCCGGGTTCACCCTTAGCAATTGACAACCTCAATTGCTTTTCGACATAAGGGCTCTAATCCGACATAAGTGCTTGCACATTCAACGGCATCGTTAAATAACCGAGGACGTCAGGAAAAATATATATTTTATAAGAGAGCGAGATAGATATTGACCTGATAGCACCTATCCTTAGAAATGACCCGTTGGCCATCCGATCCCGGTGATTATCCAGGGTAAAGAGCGCCATGGATGCACGACGAAATTAATCTCACAATAGGTAGATGCTTGCGAAAACGACTTTGAACCGCGACCATTCTAATGATAGGAATAATCCTTCCAAAAATGGTAAAGGCGAGGGGGCCCGACTGATTTTCCAATACCCTCGCTGTTTAAGGAAGGTCTCTATTTGGCCGTGGCGATACTGGAATAGGCTATTTTATGTTGTTGTTGAAAATATTCCTAAATATATGGTAATTGGATGATTCCACGAAGCTTTCGATTGATTCTGGGGGTTGATTCGGCCACTAAGTAGAATAATTTTCCTGACCACGAATTTCTGATCAACTAAATAAATACCATAATCTCACAAATTCAATCATCCGTAACGGTTTCACTATTTTACTTCGCGCGGTGGAAGTTGGCGCTCGTGGCTTGACAGCCAAATCCCTGTTTTATCTCTTTAAAATCTTGGTCTCTCTAGGAAAGTAATTATCACTCGCAGAAAATCTAGTGCCGCGATTTCTGCTACTTAAGTTTTCTTGCTTCGAAGTAGGAATTGGTCCGAAGGAGGAGCGGTAAGGCGCCCGGTCGCATGCGACAAGATAGCTGTCCCAAACCTATCACAGCTCGTCGTTAGTTCGTGGTCCACTGGTCCTTTCTCAGAAGTGTGTATAAGATTTTATAGTGTAAAATTGGTCAATGTTTCAATTGCCTCTTTTCTGGAGCAAGTGTACTCATAGTTTTTTTTTAATTTGTAGTAAAATTACCTATAGCAATTAAAATAATGTGTTTGGTATAATTAATTAATGCAATTAATGTAATGTTACACATTTTACACAGCTAATTAGATGTAAAACAACATAAAAATAACTTTAAAATAAATTCCTGTTTTCAAAACGCATTCAAAGTTCTCAAAAACTCCTCCAGATTCGAAGTTTCTTCTTTTGTTTTAGATTCTGTGTCTGTTTATCTTTCTATAACAATTAAATAAAACGTTACGCTTCTAGTATATTAGTATGAGCCACTTGCCTAATCCGTGTCCATGATAATAATCCCCCGGGGTGAATTTTCAGAATTGAAGAACGGCCGCGAACCGGACGAAAGGGAATTATCGACGTTTTGCCATGTTTATTTCTTATTTCTTTCGACCATTTCGGTCCAGATCGTACGTGACCGAGGCTTTCTCCACGTTCGGAATTATTAAGTGATGGAGATTGTCTTCTGATTCAGTGGTTTATAAAGATAGTAAAATCGGCCTACCAAAATATGCTTTTAGATTTCGGTAGCAAAGCATACAAATAGAACCTTATTGATGAGACTTTGCTGTCTGCCTATCTGTCTGATTTTAGGGGCCTAATGAGGATGTGCAGCTCGGGTCACAATGGCCAAATTTGTCATCATGGTCGGCCTGATTCATGACTCAACACCTATCCGGCAGCCTCCTTGAAGAGGGACTAACCCGGTGAACCCACTATGCGATCGGATCTGGGGGAACACCTCGAGCGGCCCTGGATGTTTGTGTATTGGCCAGTTTACCTGTGGAATACGTGTTCAACTGACGAATAGCCGGGGGCGTCTGTAAGCGCAATGGGACCTAATCCGCGGGAGTAGGGGTCGATCTGTTGTCGCCTATCCTTAAAAATGACCCGTAGGCCACCCGATCTCGGGTGATCACAGCCGAATAAAAGACGCCAGGAGTCCACGATATTCGAGTGACGGAATGCCACGTTATTACGACATGCAAAAGTCACGTAAGCGACTGCGAGCCTAGGACCGTAAACGGGTGTATGGAGAAATCCGTCTAAATTTGGTAGTGAGGGGGCGAGGGTGCCCTCTGGGTATCTCCTCTCAGGCCTCGCCGTTAAGGTATGCCTCTGACGGGCAGTTGCGGAAATTGATAAGTGGATTAATAACGTCAACATATTTTACGCTCATATCGAGGCGATATAAAGATAGAATTCATTGAAACGTCTCGGGGTGACGGGTTCGCCCGTAGTAAAATAAAAATCAACCATGTCTGATAAATATATTACTTTATTTTTATTGTGAGTTTTCCCCTGAAGAAAGTTTATTACAAAATGTATCAAAATATCGAAAGATATTAACATTTTTAA
>JAOPUG010000192.1:20228-30369 GCA_027564375.1 Micropterix facetella
ATCGTGTTTATTACTTATAATAGTCGTATTTATCTATTTACTATAATAGTAGGTTTATTACTATAATAGTAGGTTTATTTGTATTTACCATATCATTATATAAATACGATTCGAATATTATTATGTAAATCTCGTAGATAGGGGACGGTATAGTCCCAGTTAGGTATTGCTCGCTAATTTGCCTTAAGCATCATAGAGATTGTGCTGATTCACTCGTCCACGAGAGTTTTACAGCAGGGACACCAACTAACGCCCTATAAAATAGCAAAACTACATAGTTGATAGGGGTGAATATTTCGATTTATTAAATACATCAGGAACTAATATGATTTAGAGAGTCGCCATACGTGCGTGGAGGAAATCATAATCATGCTTCAAATTGCGCCCTTACAATAAAGTTATAATTTATTCACATTATATTATAATACGGTATTTATTTTCGCCGTACCTTTCTAGGGTCAATCCTCTATAAACCCTGAAATTAAGCGACGCGATCATTAAAGGGAGCAGATTTCACCAGCAAAATCACTCTGGATTAAAGCCACTGATCCATCTTGGCCTCGGATTAACGAGATCTCATGAAATCGATAGCGGAGAAACAGAAACCGATATAGCGTAAACGCCAAAAAATCTATCTACGAGTATCAGGAGGTCGGCAAACATTCAATAGCAGCATCGAATGATATGGAAAATTGCAGTTTCGGTCCTCATTCTATACTATACATATATCGGCAAACCGAAACTCTACGGCTTCAAATAATATCTCCTTAAAGCATGGGAATATTCAAAGCATATTGAATAACACTTCTAATCTTGGACTATGTATATCAAGCTAATATCAAAGAGAACCTTGATAATTTATGTTTTCCAGAAGCTTGTGTAAATTCTTATAATTATAAGACGAGCATTTTTGAAGGATAATTTTTGGCGTTTGTTTTAACGAGGGAAAATAAGGAGTCATGACGGAATTCTCATCTCCTATACCATTGACATTTTAAACCTAACCAAATTTGTAATTGAATGGAACTTTTAATATACTGGTATCTTTATAAAAAGTCTGAAAAGGGGCCTCTGTATCTTTATTACACTGGTCGGCCCGACTCACGTCTCAGCTCACATCCGGTAGCCTCCCAGAATAGGCACTAATCCGATGAAACCCGCTTTGCGTTCGGACCTGGGGTGGGCCTGGATGGTTGATGTATTGGTCGGTTTACCGGTCTTGCTCAACTGATGAATAGCCGGTAGAGCCTAGTTGCGCAATGCTTCTTAAGGCGCGGGGGTAGATGTTGACCTGTTGTCACCTACCCTTAAAAACGACCTGTTGGCCAATAGATCTCGGGTGGCTCTCCGAGTAAAGGACGCCACGGGTCCGCGATATTTCCGAGTAATGGAATAGGCACCTTATGTAAGAGATATACATAGTCAACCTGTTAAAAAGGTAGTGAGTGAAATCGTGAGGGCAAAACATAACGTTTCGTGTCATCCCCTCTTTCAGAAACGTAACTTATACTGTCCGATATCTATATGCTGGAAAGAGTCTGTGATTTTTTTAGAAACAAAGAAACTTCAAAACGCCATGTATATATTCACGACCACGATACACGAAATAAATATAATTTTAGCTAGCCCGTATTAGAGCATACAAACATATATCGAAAGTAAAGCAAATAGAGAGTATCAAGGTTTAATTTCCTTTAACATGATTCCGGAGACCATAAAGCAAATAGAGAGACTACAGCTATTCATTCAAAAGAAAAGTTAAGGGGTTATTATTATCGATTAATCTCTATTCACTGGATGATATTTGTGCTACTGTATGAAAAGTATATTAATTCTTGGTATTGAATAAAATCGTTTTTAAATTTTAATTGGTTAAATAAGGCGATATAATATTAGTAATCTAAATAATTATTTGACTGATTGAATTTGTTATTGTCTTAATTTTGGATATTGCACTTTAATTTTTCTTTTTCAATTTGAAATAGATTTTTGTTTTTAGCTGTGTTTATACGTCTTTCTATTTTCATATTTTTGTATTAATTTAATCGAAATCCGCTGAATGTACTGATTTAACTTTAATTTAACTTTATATGATTTGTATTTTATTAGAATGTTCTTTTAATTTGTAATTGCTTAAATTGATTTTAATTTAATTTTGAAATTATTTTAAAAATATGTATAAATTATATATTTGAACAGGTTTTTTTTTAATAAACTGAAACTGAAACATTTAGGACAAAGTAGCCCTTAGCCATTTTTCTTGATTATTTGCATTTAAAACAGACGTATTTATATGAACATTAGTTACGTTGGTATTGGAGATTATTCATTCAACAAGAGTGAGAGTCAAACGTGGATCCAGAAATGTCATGCGAGGATTTAAAATTGGTCGTGGGGTGATAGCCCCCTCCCCTTCTGGCACTGACAGCGAAATTTGTACTAAATTATAGTCAATTATTGCATTATTTAGGCATTTTTCAGGAATCCAATTTCATTGTAACCATAATATGAATCAGATATGGATCCGCGGCTGCTGATGATACCATCTTTATTTATGTAATCGGCAGTCGACAGATATATAGTAATATTATGTTTCTAGTAAGAACAAATAAAAAAATAAAAATACAAAATATGAGCAGCGATGGCGGGGCTTATTTTGGCGTAACCAAGAGTGTATTTCCCGGAGACGTTGCGGGGATTTGTCGATGGTAGGGTTTATAAAATAGGTATCGTTATAAATCCTAATATATATAGAGCTGCAAGTAATTATGCTTGCTTCATGCTTCGGATACAAGTCAGATACCCGTATGCTCGGTTAACGTTAAGCGAAATATTGTCTTTTTGAAATAGCTTAGAGTAAAATAAGAGCTGCAATATTCAGGTTAAAAAGACGCATGCGACTTGCACATGGACTATATCATGAAAAACATCATTTACGAAGGCGCGGTATGCAGGCCCGGCTGGGAACCTGCAACGACTTCTGGTTGTGCGGGAAGTATGGCATGGCGTGGCGACATCAGCTTAATATGGAAACCGAATTCAGACTACGACATTCATCCTGCATAAAACACATCACGGAAGAACGGCCGAAGGCAGACTATGACCAAAGATTTACTAGATGCACCACCAATTTTATTACTCCGAAAACCAGCTAATAAGATCAATATTATACAAAAATAAACAAAGTTATTCTAGAAACAGTAATAATTTTGGCATCAAACAATAGGGGGAATATAAAAAGTCAATACTTCACGTTTTTGGGGAGCGATTATTGATTCAAGAATCAAAAGTTACAGCACTGCATAAACGAAATGAAGCCCTCGAAACCTCGATGGATTTTTTATCTGATCAAGTTTTTGGACTGAACAACCGCTTGGAAATACTGTAAAAAGAGAGGAAACTGATACAAGAACTAGAAAAAAAGTTCCATCTCACGGGGCAAAAACTTGAATTACACGACAGTCATCTAAAGGCTCGAAATATTGAAATTATAGGTGTTTCAGAGTTAAATAGAGAAAATCTAATCAACACCATCAATAAGATTGGAAACATCTTTACTAAGATTGGATAGAATTGGCATTTCTATATATAAAAGCGCTATTGATTATATAATTGAGCCCACCTGTTACCTAGTCAATCTTAGCTATCTACAAGGAATGTTTCCTAACTGACTGAAATGTGCAAAAGTAATCCCAATTTACAAAATCAGTGATCAGTCAAACATTTAAAACTATCGACCCATCTTCTTGCTTAATATACTGTCTTTGGAAAATAACAAAGGAAAGGCTCATAGTGGTTTAATTCTAATGATTTTTTTTTCTAAAAACCAATTTGGGTTCCTTGAGGGCCTAGGTATATCAGATGCTTTAGCCGAGATCACAAAAACTGTGCGAACGATATGAACAGGGGAGAGGGGGGGTGTTTAGCTGTCATTTTAGATCTGGCAAAGGCGTTCGACACGGTCCCACATGAAAATCTAATACAAGGATTGCATGAAATAGGAGCGAAAGATAAGACACTGCACTGGCTCAGAAACTATATTACTGATAGAAAACAATATATGTGCATTGAAAGTGTTAATAGCCATTCGCGAGTTTCGAATAATGGCGTTCCTCAAGACAGAATACTGGGGCCGATCCTGTTCCTTGTTTATATTAAAAGTCTATGCGATTCGGTGGCAAGTAAAACTGTCATATATGCTGACAACAAGGTAATTATTTTTCAAGGCAATAATTGGCATAAAGTATTTAAAAATGCAAATCACGAGATTAGTATGGTTAAACACTGGTTAGATGAGGCTTTGTTTACTCTTGATATCAACAAGACCAAGTTGCATTTAGTGCTACAAAAACTGGACAAGCACCTGAAGATCTTCACCTATTAATACAAGATTTTGAAAATAAACTGAACTGTCAATATTTCAAAGTAGACAGAGTGTCATCGATTAAATATCTTGGTGTCGTAATCGATGACAATATACGTTGGTCTAGGCATATTGATTATTTATGCACAAAAAATAGACACATTGGCTAAAAATAGACACACTATCAAACTGACGTATTATGCTTTATGCGAGTCGATTCCGTACTACGGAATTATTGGTTGGGGCATTATTGGAATGATTCCTCAACCACTTAGGCAGAAAGGGTTAATAAAATAATATTACGAAAACCGTTTACGTATTGACTCAGAACTCATATTTAAGGGGATCCATATTCTAGAAGTGAGAATGTGGTATGACAAATGATTCTAATTCGATTTAGGCTTAAGAAAAATAAAATAAAATCACAACAGACCAAAAACACGAAACGTGCTAACAGTGACTATGCGGCAGTTCCACGAATGAATACATCAATTGGCCAACGAAAATTTATTTATCTTAGGCCTAAGATATAGAATATTTTAACTACAGATATAAACATCAGCCCGAGTATCTCAATTTTAAAAATGCAACTGGTTTCGTGGTTGCTTGGGCCTGGAACACCCCGAATCTATCAAGAACCATCCATCATCTAGCTATATGATTTTTTTCTTAACTATGCCGTTGTGACTATTCATTTATTTATTCTGTAACTATTTTATTTAAAATTGATATCTTTTAAAAAAAAAAAAATTTACGTTCATATTTATATTTTTACTTGAATCTAATAAATACTTTTTATTCTACATGATTATCATTACCTTTTTACTATAAAATTGCCTTTATTTTTTACAATCTTTAGCATTGTTTTTAAACTATCCTATATTTTTTATACTACATGTATATATATTTTAAAGCAATTTCCATCATTCCATTTTTTTTTGTATATCTGTTGTTGAATTTTGATCATAGGTTTAGTGTATTTTATTCTATATTAATTAATTATTGATTTTTTTTATTTACTGGTAAATATTTAGCATTAAAAAAAAATCCATTAATTTGACATTTAAAAGTTATATTTTTTAGTCTATTTAAACTACCCTATTTTTTAAATATCTTTTTGTAATCTAATTATTTTTTTTCAAACATGTATGACATATGGAATTCGTTTTACTGTTTTAAATGTTTACCCTAGAACAAGTTTTCATTTAGTTGGGCCCCATGGGACTGCTCATCACATACAAGCGTGATAACTTGCTGTGGATTTAATTTATCTAAACATTAAATTATATTCAATGTTAAATTATATTCTCTGTAAATTACCATATCAAATTAAAAATTAAATTCAGCCTAGTGGTTATCCGCTTTGTAATTGAATCAAAGTTCTACTTTTACTAATCCAAATGCACATAATATTTAAAAAGTTCCATTTAAAAGCAGTTATACTTCAAAAACAATGGTATATCAACTACTTTATAAGAACTGCAGCTTATTTGACATTGGGGAAACTAAAACACCGCTAAATAATGGAATCAATAATCGTAGGGCTAGTGTAGGTAGTATAAAATAGCTACCAAAAGTTTACAAGCTAGGTCACATAATTTATCTTTTGATCAATGTTTTAAAGTTAAAGTAATCATGGCATGCAAAATCTTGGGAAATAGCTTATATACATATATTGAGGGCGTTTAAAGGTTCTGGTCTTAAGAGGCCTGACAAATTTTGTACCCAAATTGTGACAATTTGATGAGTTTTTTTTGCCCAAAGTATAAAGAATTTTTATAAAATATTTTATAAATGGATAGATCTATCCTTGATGTAGACGCCTTAGGAAGTAATTTTTTGTTTTTCCTACTAGAATTATGAAAAAAACCTATTTTTTTGGCGGCTTTTACAATTTTACGTTTAGGAGTTCGACAAAATGGTAAAATTTACATTAGATGCTAACTAAATAAACTAAAAGAAAATGCTATTGAACTAAAAAAAGATTATTACAGACTCCCTTGGGGTTGGAATTTAGAAATTTGTAAGACAATGTTTAAAAAAAAACGAAAATTTGAAGTTTTTCGCAAAACTAAGAGTTACGTTTGATTTTTTCTGGAAATACTAAGAAGAATTTAGTGACTAAAAATGTTTCGAAGAAAACTATGAATCTTTATGAAATTATGAAAACTATGAAGTTTGAATAATTTCTAATATTTCTTTCATATTTTTATAAAACTTGTATAAAACGCGACGGCGACGCGACCTAACTGATTTTGCCGGAAGTGGCAAAATCATCCCAAAAGAGTTTTATATACGTTTTATAAAAATATGAAAGAAATATTAGTTATTTACATATTGTTAAATACTTGGAAAATGGCAATTTGGGTACAAAATTTGTCATGCCTCCTAATAACCAACATTAAAAAACAAACAGTTGATTTGTTCAGATATAATATTATTCATTAAGAGCTTTTTAATAATATTCTGAATTTTTTAAATAATCTTTTATTCTCGGTTGGTTGGGGTGTCTTTGAACTTCATAGTGTAAGATATTATTAATACATTTATCTTTGTTCGATTATTTGAATTTAAATTTTCAAGGAATTGTTCCATTGCAGAGATGTCAAACGTATTGAAACGCATTAAAAACGCTTAAAGCGAAATATTTGAGACTGAATCATTTTTATCCTTTTAACCTTCATTCCTTTTTTAAGAGCAAATGAACTTTTTTTTCAAAATCCATTCTCTTTCCATTGTTGCAGTTAAACAGAAAGGATCGTGGCTGCTCTAGATACTTGCTGGCCGGAAAGGGATGAAATAAGAACTATTGAGCTGCGAGCTACTTAAAGGGATGAAAATAAGGAAAATAAAACAGTTCTTGGTCCACCACGACCAGATAATTAAAATAATACTACTACAAATAATACTACATATAAGAAATAGAAAAAGAATATTGTAATACAAATACTTTCCTTGTATACGTCGCTAATAATCTAAAAGATATACACACGAATATAGACACCGATGACTGTTTCTCGTGGATACAAATATTGCCTAATATTGTCGATCGTTTCACACGTTTCCCAGAAGCAGTGCCTATCGTGGACATTTACATGAATATCCCGATATGGCACTGCGTTAAAGATAACAACGGATCTGCGAAGATAATTTCCAAATCAAATGAAACAAAAATATTTACTCAATGATAAAAAACATTGATTAAAATTTCACCGCGGGGCGTAGGTGACGGGGGTAACGCCCCCCGCAGTTAAACCCCCTCTTGCTTATACATAAGTATCCTACAGCAAAAATCAACAAAACCTTATTTATAGGAAATTTTATTAAAAAATATTTTGATAGAAGTAGTCTTTACAGCCGTAGAATTTTATAACATTTAATTTCGTAGAAAGAGTTTTTCACAGATATTCAAATCCTAAAAGTTTTTGACATATCTGCGAAAAACTGTACAAAGGGACATTTGAATATCTCAAGGCACCCACTCACTCTCTGGCTCCCCCCTCCCCCCCCCCACCATTGGGGACTTTCAGTATATTCATCAGGATGTCATGGGGAATAACTGTAGGTACCAATTTTAGAAACTATATGAATTATTCGACTGAATGTTCATTTTTGGGCTAATTTGCTTGGAATAAATGTTTTTATTCTGTCTATTTAAAATTTCATCTTTTAAAATACAATTTTCTTTTAAGTTTTAACTTCGTAAGTTTAAGTGGTAGTAAACTGAGCGGGGGCTTGTCTCCACCACTTGTTGTCACCTGGAACTATGAGATGTTTTGTAACTACCCACTGGGTGGTAGTCAGTGGTCTGCTAGAAGGCTTTTATTACTTAGCAGTCCATACAGGTCACTGAACTTCAGGTTGTGCAGATCGCTGGGTTCGAGAAAGGCTCGTTCCAGTAAACTGTGCCTTTTCGCGGCAAGGATCGGACAGCGACCAACGATTTGTATCCTATCCTCTGGTTGTTTACCACATATCCGATAATCCATGCTCTCGCTCAAGTTAAAGTTGAAGAGATGCGCTCTAAGGGTCGTGCGTTCGGTGAGGAGACCGATAGTCGTTCTAAGGCTCTTCTTGCACATGTCAAGTAGGGCCCTGGTTCTCTTAGGACGTGATTGTTTCTCAATTTCCAGGATGCCCGATGTTCCTGCTCGAAGCAGTCCCCGATGATTTTCTTAGCCATAGCGAAGGAGAACCCAACTACTGGCTCCTCCGGGCATTCCAGTGTGCCCGGTTTTGCCAGTCTGTCGGCATCCTCGTTACCGGGTACGCCTTGGTGGCCAGGTGACCATATTAGTATGGTCTTGTTGGCTTTCCCAATTTATTGAGCTCATACTGTCCCAAATCACAGAAGATTATGTAGAGATTCTGGCGGTACAAAAGGTGTATATACAAGTTCATCGTGGCAACACTTTTCAATGTTCACAACATCTTAAGTCGTCAGAGTTCATGTCGCCAACTTTCTTCCAAGTGGGTGCGATATGTCGTGTTCCACATTAAGTCGTACGAAACACAAAAAAGAGTCGTCTCTTGTTATTTGCATGACGTACGCATAATACGGGGCGTCTCGAATAAATCATACTGTCCGCATTATTAGGAAGTGTTCGCGGGCGGATACATTGTTGTTATATGTGGCGTGAGCCGAGAGTTGAAGAAAATAATAAAGATAGGCCCATTAATACGGCCCCGTCTCGAGAGATTTGTAGCGAGAAAAATAATTTGTTACGTCGTAATAGTGAAACGGAAATCCATAAACTAATTGTCTTGCACTCGTAAATCTGTAATTAAGCCATGCTAACGTAACGGCATTACACGCAGTGATAACTGTGACACCTTTGCACCGGATCACACCACATTATAATGGACACGCCAGTATTAATGATGCCATTGAAGAGCTTAACAGTATTTTAGATACTGATTGCTTTTATGCACTAATTGAATATATTCACATTTCCTAGATGTTTATTATAAAGGTTGCAGCAGCGAGTAATAGGTCTATTTCTGAGTGCAACTGTATTAAAACGAGAAAGTCGGAACAAGTCTTAAATTCTTGTAGTTCTTGATGGAGCATTAATTTTAATTTCTCCCACCAGATCGCCACAATTAATTGTTTTGGCCATTTGTGGTAAAGTAATGGTTAATCATATATTTTCCGGTGCTGTTTGCCAATTGCAATTACATACAGATGTTATAGTAGATTTGATAGCTATAAGAGTCCCATCTCCTTTATTTTAATCATTGAAGAATAATCACGATCTCTTCTATATACGTGATAGGATATGGAAAATCTTACCGTCATAAATTACACCATGAAGCTAAGCCTCGGTTAGACAGGTTATATCGTAATCTTCAAGAAGTACATTTTTGAAGAAAGTATTACTCTTGCCCCGAAGATCTCGAACGTTTTGGTAATATGCTCTCACCCTTGAATCGTCGAGTAACAGAAGTCTCTAAAGAATATTATCAAAATAAAAACATTAAAATGGTCAAATATTAGAATATAATCGGTTATCGAATTAAAAATATTGAAGTTTTCGAATAATAAAACAAGAAATCTAATACAAAATATTAAAATTGTCGAAAAATAAAAATAATAAAATTGTCAAATAACACTGGTCGACATTTTTTTTTAAGTGCAGACCCTCAAGCATAGCTAATTTTTTTATATGTATTTACTATTGTTAAACACAAAATGAAAATTTTTTTACAGGTCAGGTTTGTTTATTATTTAACAAAGTGTTTTTACATAATTCTGTCATTATAATATGACGGGTACTT
>JAOPUG010000192.1:224251-237494 GCA_027564375.1 Micropterix facetella
ATTTCTCTGTGGGCTTTCATCAGTTTTTTTGATTTTATAACCATTCTCCGAACAATAAATTTAAAATTATTCCCATGCGAAACTGGATATAACCGCTTGTAATAAATAAAACAAATTATTTGTCAATATAATATAATCCAAATTGACCCTTGGAAATCTCAATAATTCACAACAATAATCTACATTATATATTCTTATAGAATTTAATACTTAAAATACATACCTAGCATTCTTATTACAAAAAAAAAACAGTAAAATAGCCAGCCAGGAAAGTTTTTACAACCAGCAAAAAATCTACACAGTGACATACAAATATATAAAAATTACAAGTTGATACGTTTAGTCTCAGTATTCCCACCATAGTGGAAGTCGGTCATGTTTCTGTTTTTCAAATGGGACACTTCAATAAGTAGTTAAATCGAGCTATGTAAAATTTGCATTTAGGCCATTATGTCGATATAATACTTCTATACACTCGTGTCGGAACAGTCAAAAATACCCAAAAGTCAAACTCGTAGCTTGAAAATGAAGTTGTATCTATGAAAAAGATTAAATAGGAACTTGCGAAATAGCGAAACGAGAGTAGACATTTTCTTGTAGGAGAGCGTCTATCAATTGTGTGAGTTCAAAATGGGGGGAGGGGCCTGGCAAAAGCTCCATAAATCTCATTTAAAGGGAGAGTGGATGGTCAATGAAAATGTCACATCAACTTTTTAATTCAGAGAATATACATTATTGCAACAGATTAAACATTTTGTATTACATTATAGACAATATCAAACCTGGGCATAGACAATAATAAATTAACTAGGTTTTAAACCCACCAAAGATAACAGACCCGCTTTTTTATGCTTAAAAGGGATATAAGTAGTACGAACAATAAAAAATCATTAAATATATATTTTACTACAATTATTAGGTATTTGGTGGTATGAATTAAAATACATGAACATATTAAATTTAATTAATGAAAAATAATAGAGGGTGGGGAGTCTCCCCAATGGGGAGGGGGTACCAATTACGAAAAAAAACACGTAATCAATGTACGCCTAATAGTACTCTGACCGCATTTCGGTCTGAGTTGAAATCCTAAAATTTAAAATATGCATTATTTTCAAATATAAAAGCCTATGCCTGCGTCATCCCGAGCCCTGTCAATCGCTCTGTGCCACTGCTTCTGCACGACCACTCACTTCACAAGTCGCAAAGTTGCGACTGGAGACACTTCGTCACCTACCATTGTACTCGCCATACCTTGCATTTTATTTTTTCAAAATTGGATATTTTATTAAAGGAGAAAAAAATCTACTCTGAAGAGGCAATGAAAAATGCCTTTAAAACATTCATTGATTACTGTCCACGAGAGTTCTACAGCAGAGGGAGGCAGTAATCGACTCCTATTATAATGGCAAAACTGCATACATAGATAATAGAGGTCGATATTTCAATTATTGATCTTGTAGAACGGCAACTTTGTAGGTAAAGGTAAGTAAATGGAGATGTTTGCGTAAAACTTTTTATAGGTGGCGCTAGCGGCGATTGACACAAGGTGTGAAGTGATCGATGCAAGCTAACTGGTCTGATCCGCCTGAATCCGAAGATTCAGATGACAGATGAAAACCGATAAAATGACATTGTTTTCGTTTTCTCACTTCTTACCCCCATGGTTCAATCGCTCGCTGCGCCATTTAGCGGGAGAAAAAGTGGCAGTAAACATCCCTATTAGTAGAGGGGTACCGAACAATTTCTGAACAGATTAAGGATGACAATAGCCTAAAAAGTTTGAGTAGCGCTGCTACAGAGGATTGTTAGTGCCGAAGGGCTAGGCCAAAGTACATATCGTTAGTCCGGAAAAAGTGACAACTCGAAATTTTGTATTTTAGAGTTATGTGCAAGAAACTACTCCTAGAGAAGAGAAGAAAATCGTCAATAGAAAGAATCATCTACCAACCAGGTGATAGTCGCTTTACCTCTGAGAATAAAATGTACCTTGCGCCGTGACATTCAATAAGTGTGTCGCTGTCATCTCGAAAAGCGCACGGTTGCATTGTGAGTTTAAGGATTTGTTTACAAGAATAGCGAGACATGTCGAAGTGTCAATTCTTAATACTTATTGGGCTCGATTGCGTTTCTTCGTGAACTAAAATAGCGTTATAAGAAACTTTGTTGAGACACTGGTCAGGTTGAAACTACCCACCGATATTAGAGCAGCTGAACCTAAGACCGGACGAAATATGTTCAAACTTATTCGGAAAGCTATAAGTTTGACAGCTAGTTTTGTCGCATTGTTAATGCATGGCTCTGTCCCTGTCCCGTTTTAGTTTACGAAGAAACGCAATCGGGCCCAAATTTTGTTCCTAGTAATATTACCAAACTTTAATTTGAGGTGTTATTTGATAAATTTATTAAAATAGATGTTTTTGGAATAGTATTCTTATGTTATTCGATGATAAACGCAAATAAAAAACATTACTTTTTTAGTGACAGAATTAGGAACATTTATTTCTAAAATTATTTTGTCTGATTTAAGATTAGTTTTCTAGCAATCAGTGAATTAAAGGAAATAAAGTTAACATTCAAAATATAGAAGATCTTTTGTTTGTTTTCACCATTTTAAATTGCTTCTCTGGAAAAATTGTGTTTTTTGATGTGTCAATTTTTTCCGGACTAATTATATTTGACATGTCTCTTGCATTAGAAAACTAAATTTGTAGGCCAATTTCTCTAGAGGCATCATCATGACACTTATTATTAATATAAATAAATGCAATTTTAGAATATTTTGGAATGTAATAATTTATACAGATCAGAAATATAAGGCACTAGAAGAAGTCCTAAAGCAGAAAATACTAATAATATTGAGACGTTTTCAAAAAATATTTCATTGAAGACTATCGATAATTCAAATAACGGATTTTAAAGCTTGAATTTGATACAGATACAGATGAATCTCAGGAACTGAGCAGATCATGAGCATTCTTACCATACATCAAGGATATTACGGATCGAATAAGTAAGATGCTGAACAAATTCGATATAAAATATAGCTCGATCTCTGAGGTTCGCATAATCCGGGAAGCCATTGAAATGATAAGAACCCTGAACCTGTTTCAAAACTCTACTATGTGAAATCGTCTTCTGAAAATGTTCTCAATGTCAATCACGGTACGCAAAGCGGTAGCGGCAAAGCTGTGTGCACAGCAAAATTTTAAAATTTGCTACCGTTCCATATTTTTTGAAAACCCCTCTTATCATAGCAGAAAACTACATAGATCCAAAGAAATAAAATAAAATTGTACTATAGAAATGATTCACTATCGCTCGTAACAACTGTTATTTTAATTTAACAGAAATAAAATTTAAAAAAACTTAAAATAAAAGTCAATAGTGTGCTCTAAAACATCCGATAGATGCATTCCTGGACACCAAATTATTAATTTAACCGTAATAATTGTAAAAAACATTGTCTTTTTAAACTTTAGCAGTTATTTAGTAATATATATCCGCCGTGTCTGTTAGATGTGCCCAGGATTGCATATTTAATATATTTTACAATATTTACAAGAATTTTTCATATAAATTCAGTAGAAAATCGATGGCTTTGTAATAAGCGACCGAAATAAGTTTCAGTCAAGCTTCTAGGCACGCTTTCGATACGTTGCCCACTTGGAAAAAGTAAGCGAAAGCGAGAATGATGACCGTCATTAAAAAAGTTAGGAAAATTAGTATTTTTAGAGTGCGTATTTCCGAGCGCATCTGCCGATGGGCTTCCTTCAGCTCGGCGAGCGATTGTGAGATTTGAATCGTTGTTTTTTCAGTTTCAGTAAGGCTATTTTGCCGCATGATGCCGTTCTTGGTGAGGTCTGACGATTGGTAAGCACATCTCAGGCGATGCTGTTCGATTTTATCCGACTGCGCATTTTTCCAGAGCTCGGCGAGTTCGACGGCAGACGCGTCTGCGTTCGCCAGCGGCATGCACATTACCAGAAATTTATCCGAGCCGAAGGTAGGCGGTGCCGAGTATCCTTGCTGTATCGATACGTTGATCGTCTGCGAGACTCCCGTCGCGAGCGTTCCAATGTTCGGACGCACGCGAAACTTCTCCGGTGACGTCGTCTTAATCTTAAACGTGATCAGCGCATCGTCATTATTCGTAATGTTAAACGCGGTCGTAACATCGTTTCCGCTCTTCGCGAATGTTAAATGAACCGGCGGATTCAATGCGATCATATTTGCGCCATTCTTATTATCATTGTGATCAACGTTGTTGACCTGATCGGAATCCGCAAATGTTACTTTTTTTACAGTGGAATCGTTCGTTCCACGCTGTTCCGCTTCAAAAACAAATTCATAGTCGTCTTCACCGCCCCAGCACTTCAATGCCTGTTCGGGCGGGACGATTTCTTTCAACGTCGCTTTATTTAAAAAACGCATTTTCGCAACGGCTCGCGCGGGCAACAACGATTTTATAACTTTAAATGCCGCGTTTAAGACCCACGGCATCTCGTAAATAACGATATAGTTCAAAAAATTCGGATAGTAGAATTTGAATAGATTGATCAAATATTTCGTGAAGTCTATATCCATATTTGATAGGCCGGTTCCTTCCATGTCGAAAAATACTGTGATTTGATCGTTTTTTTCTGAGCGCTCCAAGCGTTCCAGCCAGTACACGAGACAGCGCTTTAATCCATCAGTATCGCGAGAGCCTTTCTTATGCTTGATAGTCTTGAAGACGAACAGTGTTTTCCCATTAACATCTTTCCCACGCGAGAAGAACGCTCCTTCTTTTATATAATCCATTGGTATATTGTCCTCGGAAATATCGTTAGCGCCGAAAGTCTTCCTCCATACTAGAGAATCCCATATCATCTGAGTTGCTAGTTTTACATCGCCTTCGTGGTGCTCGAGAAAACTGCAAAAAAAAGAAAATCAATATATTGGAAAATGATGATGGAGAAATTTTTGATAAATCCAAATGTGACTAAGCACCTTAAAAAAATCTTTTTCTGTACAAGACAATATTTTACAATTTTTTTAAATATATTATCTGCAATCAGACGTTTGATCTTGACTATAATCAGATGTTTACAGTATATGGCATGTAGGTAGTCTCACCCCTGCTCAAAGTTAATGCATTTGTCTGAACCTGCCTGCGGATTACTTTTTTATGATTTTTTTGAGCCGGAGATAACAATCAAAAGTGCCGGCCTTGCTATCGCCAAACTATCTAACCCGCGGACGACCATGGAAGCCCTTTGAGGAAGCGCCAAAAAAAATGAAAAAAAATCAAGCGTCTGGCTCGCAGTTAGCATGGCATCTGATTAGTTGAAACTTGCTATGTCAGACAACATCACTAACTCCTCGTCAATCACTAGCTTTATACTTAGATTAAGACTTATGTGAAAGAAAATATGTATTAAAGTCCACGGTAAACGGGGTGACCAAAAGCTGCTTTCCCAGTCTATATATTAAATCTATTTAAAAATACCTTTCTGCCGTCGTTAATTACGGAGTACAGAAGGAGACTTCCCTTGCTGACGACTCGAGAAAGGAGAGATACGAGAGTGCTCTCTTGGAGGGGGCCGCTCCGACCTATCTCATAAGCAAGTTCAATGCTCTTTCATCTCACGGGCGCCCTCTGAGAAACGAAGACAATCTACTGCTCTCGATCCCTGGCCACAGTAGTCATTTTTACTCACACTCATTCTCCATACACGGAGCCCGTCTCTGAAATACTTTACCCGCACATGTTGGTATTGCTTTAAACGCAGGATCAGAGAACATTTTAACGCACGCTCATAAATTTTTCTCTTCCCCTCCCCTTCCCTGCGACGTTATATGTTTATTGCTTTTTTCTTTAAAAAAATAATCTGTTTCATTTTCTGCTTGATTTTAATGTTTCTGCCTTTATTAGTGTTTTTAATAATAGTTTTATGTTGAAAAAATGACCGCTAAACATGTTTTATTATTAGGCTATGGTTAGCTAAAAGAGATTGCTTCAAAGCAATAAACTCGCCGATTTATGTATATAAATAAAGTTATTATTATTATTATCGTGTTAATCTCAGTGACGATTTTTGTAAAGGTCTACCGCTATTAACAAAAAATATCGATGATGTGCGCCATATGATCGAAGCAGAGAAGCATGTGACCTACCATAAGATTCAGGCATCCTTAGGCATAGGCATGAGTAAGGTAAAAATCAATCCTAGACAAACATTTGGCTGTGACTTGCGGTGGATCTCACAAAATTTGACTGAGGCTCCAAAAACGGGACGCTTTACTTGGTGCAATGCCATACATACCAGATTCAACGAAAGGGCGTCAAATGTAGTATAGACTATGGTAATAGATGACGAAACATAGATTTACAGCTACGATTCCGAAAACAAAAAGCAATCGACCGTTTGGGTCTTTCAAGAGGAGCCAAACCCAACCAAAGTGGCGCGCGTGCAAAGTTCCGCGAATCGGATGATGGCTTATTTTATTAGGAAAACCGGACACGTGGCTACGGTTGCTTTGGAGAATCAGCGTACTCTGAATGCTGATTGGTACACGACCACTTGCTTTCCGAAAGTTATTAACAAACTCCGTAAAAGCAATAGTAAACGCTGCATCATCATGCACTATGAAAATGACAACTCTCACACGGCGAGATGGAACAACGTATTTTTGAAGGTGAAAAACTTAGAACTCATGGGTTATGCAGTCAACGATTTTCATCGCCAGAAGGAGCTACCGAAGAATATGAAAAACAGGTTTTCGAGGTCAACTCAGAGGAGTAGAATAAATCTTATGACAATTGGTTTACACGTATGAGAAAGTGTATTAATAGAGAATATTTTGAGAAATAATAAGTTTCGTATTTTGCCATCATTGTATTTTTATTGCAATTTTCAGTGCGGCCCTGGTATCTGTTATATTGATTTAATTATTGGAAAAATATGATTATTAAAACGACCTAATTCGATAATTTTTCTCCAAAAAAATTTTTTTGTCATGTAATTGTAGCAAATAAAAATGTCTCATCTGTTTCCTTTCGCGTGGTTATCCTTCGCTTGAGAGCATAAGACCATCATAAACTACAGCCTTCAACCAGGATGGGACAGCGGTTGTCAAGCTGCAGCTTACCAGGCATCTAGAATGCCCTAATGAACCATTTTCATCAGCATACTTCCCAACATTTTCCACTCAATGATCTTATGATTTGATATTTTGCGCTACGACACGGCGTTGCACTGAGGTGACCAAAATACCACAAAAAAAAGAACCTCAGAGTGTTTGCCTCAATCCGGCAGCGCCACCGAATAATAATTGCTAGAAAACGTGAAATTTTACCTTTTACAACATGATTGATTACACAAAAATACCCGAGCGAGGACATGACACATGTATCTCATTGTTATAATATAGTTTCTAAATTTGAGATTCGTATCAAAGATATTTAGTTGCTGGAAGGAGTGCACAGCCATTTCACCAATATCCAAAAGGAATTGAGGCATATGAAATACGAGGAGTGACTGCAACATTGAAACTGCCGACACTACAGAACATGCAAAAGCATGAGACTAAATTGAGACGTATTAAGTCCTAAACAGAGTTATGGACCATTGGCACCACCTGCTGTAGGAAGTGATTGAATCAGTGAATATAAATCAGTTCAAAACCAATAGCGCAAGTTTCTTAAATACAGTGATTGATATTATTTATATCTATAATTCGATATAGGCGCATCGGCTTAAGCTGCTTGTCCATTGTAATAATAATAATTAAATAATAAACTATAGTAAGATGAAAAGTACTTTTAAAATGATAACACTGTCAGTTTTGATGAATAAAACTTATCGGCGAAAGAATGTTTGAAATCCGACAAGGCAGGCTAAAAATGTGACTTCAAAGAGATCCGTTTGTATGCCAGCTCCCATCGCTATAGTAGGTATGGATCCATAAATATAATCAGCTCTTCTAATTAAACAATAAAACAGTTTGGCAAAGAATTTTGGAAATCGCATTACGCTTTCTTGAGATAATGATGACTCAGACAGAGAAACATACAGACAGGCATACAGAGAGATAGATTTTTTTTCGTTATTCTGTTACTAAAGTTTCTGAAACCAGAAGAAATATTATTTTGAGCTAAATTTATTGTTGGTATTATTGGTTAATAGAAGACGATTTATGCTAGCCTTGTGTTGCGGTTTCGGACTGGCGCTAGCGTAATATCGACAGATAAAACGACAGAAAGGATCGTTAATTTTCGATTTTGGAAAAGGAATTTAACATTTCAATTCAAGTTGAACTTATTTATATAAGTTCAAAATGACCAGCGCGTAGAAACAGCAATTACATAAGTAACGACTTTATATTATAATCATCTATTAATAGGAACTCAGACTCGTTGCAGAGTCGCCATATAAAAAATAAAGGTGTTGTATTAGGTTCACCTTTCGGCGCTAATCTTCACTCTTTTATACTTAAATTCAATATTCAGAGGACTTTTCTATATCACCTCTCTGTATCTCAAGACTTTGCTGTTATTCATGGCCTTGATGAAAATATATTTCCCAAAAGACCTTATTACAATAGAGTGTTCCGCGATTGCGCCCTTTAATCATCGCTGCTCGCGAAAGCTCCTCGGAACTTTCCGCGATTGGTGAAATTGCGAGAGAGAGAGAAGGCGAATCTCCGAGTTCTCCGAGTTCTGCGTCATCATCGTCATTCATTATATCCCTCCCTACTTGATTTACACTTGAATTTCTTGCCTAACGGCGAAAACTTTCGTCGAGTCCGCGAGGCGCCGCGCCAGTCGCTGGGCGCCGGAGAGGCGCTTCCCTGTCTTTAATTGCTCTTAATTGAAAAATGACCCGCGAACTACGGAAATTATACCCGACTGCTAAAAAGGCTTTCATATATAAGCATTAAGACAACCACTCTTACTGACAATAAATTCCCAAACGGTGGAAGACAACAGAAAACACCACTATTTCCTATGTTGGAAAAGTATGCAAGCTTTGGTCGGCAAAAATAGTCTTATTCATATAAAATAAACTTACTCTAATCACCTATAATAGTCCCCTTGGTATATTATACTTGGGAAAGGAGTATCGAATTTGCTACCCCTTTCGGAACGGTTCAATACAACTATTCGGTTTACAAGATCAATTTTTGTAAACCGCACAATTGACTATTTATTCTAACTGAACGGGCCCAGTCTCACATGATTGTGCGTGAGCCGAAGTTTGCGAGTAGACACAGCCTTGTCACGTGTGGTGAATTTTATCGCTCTGCCTCTGTCGATTGTAAGTACAATCTAGTGAGGTGGATCTGGGGACGGAATTGGACGGCTGACGCACGGGACGGGAAAACCTGCCGTGCTGTCAATCGACCTGAACGGGTCTGGCAACGTATGTTCTCTAAGACGCGGAGGGTAGGTGTTGATCTGTCGTCGCCTACCCTTAGAAACGATGCGATGGCCACCCAATCTCGGGTGGCCTTCCAAGTAAAGGACACCACGGATCCGTGATATTTCGAGTTACGGAATGCCGCGTTATCACGATAGGTAGAGGAGATCGATGAAATCTGACCAAATCTGGTAGTAAGGGCGCGATGGACGCCACACTGGGTTTGGAAATTCCCAGTGTCTCGCGGAAAGGGTCGGACTCTTACGAGCTGAGGTGGAGCTTGGTACGTAGATTCGCCTTCGTCCCCAAGTCTCTGTGTTTCACCTCGGGGTGATATAGCGAAAATATCGTTGAAACGCTACAGGGTGGTCGGGTTCGCCCATAGCAGTTGACAAACTCAACTGTAAGTACAAATACAGGAATATTTCTGTTTGCTCTCAACCGTAAGGTCATACTTGGAAAGAATATAAAAATTGCTATTAAATGGCATCTGCCTAATCCCGATCGGGAAATGTCGCAACTCCCATCAAAATTAACAGTTGTTGTCTTCATCAATGAAAATCGGCTGTACATAACTTCGTTAATAGTGATTGTATTAGAAAACGAGTTAAAAAATGTATATTCTTTAATATTCTGTAATGCTCATGCAGTTAATACATGCTTTCACCAGTTTTTAAACAGGTAAGTACTGTTTTTTTTATATACACAACCCTCCAGCAATAGGCAAACAAGCTAGTTATTTATATATCACGATGGCGAAATTGGTATTAAAAGCGATAAAATGGAGATATTGAGAAGGAACTGACAATATTAATTCCTATATTTCTTAAGAAAATATCTAACATTTCAAAATAACCAAGTAGTATGCTCTAATAAATATGACTTTCGTGGCGCGATTTCGTGATGCGGTAGCGCGTTGCACCTAATTATGTACACTTAATATATTCTGTGTATGCTTTGAAATTGCATTATAATGATAATAAGCCTGAAAGCTTCTGCTTTCATCCAAAGCTACCATTATGTTGTCGTTATATCGTGCATGCATGGAAAAGAGCTGTGAGCACAAAGCAGATTATTATTGCCTTAGTGAAACACGAGAAAGTACTCTATGTAGGTATGTACAAAACAGCATATGAAAACGCATATGACCAAAACATTGCTAACTTATAATATATCTTAGTTCGGGTTATGGCCTAATTAGGCAGAACCATTTATATGGTTTTTTTTTAATGTTATTATTATCATTATTTTTATTATAACTTTTACATAAATGATATAGGTAACGGCTTTCATAATACAGAGTACGTTCGTTGACGATCGTAGTACGTTGTGCGTACAGAGCACTTTGACGATCGTACTATATAATTAGTTTCGCTGATCCTTGACCCACTGACTGATCGCGTAAAGCGTAACGCTCGAAATTTGCGTTCTCTTTCGCGCTATATAACGCGCTCGAGTTCTTTTCATAACGCTGTCGGTTATTAGCGAGCGTCATCGGACAGTGTCGGTTGTCAATGTCGCGCGCTCTCTCTCTCTCTCTCTTTCCCATTCGCCGAGTTTGCCCGACGACGCCCGACAATACTTCAACCGATGACGGATTTGCTCGCTGGTGCGAGGCTGGACGCATAAGGTAGGAACGTTCTATAAATACAATAAAAGTTCATAATTGGAAGAATTATTTGGAGCGCGTGACGTTTATCGTCGCGGAGGGGGATCTATTTGGCGGGTTCGTATGACCTTTATATGCAACAAGATAAAAAAATACACAATAAACCAATCTAATTTCACTTAAAAATAGATTAAGCAATGTAAATAAAATATGACATGACTGTCAAGATTAACAAAAAGTTTAGACCTGACATGGATTTGCTCAATACTAATAATATTTTTAAAAAATCGTCCTTGCTATAACGGCCCACCTTAATGTTCAACGACAATTATCTTACAGGTAGCCGACTTTTACAACATCAGGCGATCACCCATCTAAGTTCTGAACACTCCCGATACTTCTTAACTTCGGTGATCTCACGTAAACTAGTGTTTCAAACTGATTACGGACGTTACGATCATTACGGACGTTACTATTTTTCAGATCATATTATATTTAATACTAACCATGTGAAGGAAAAAAATGGTTAATATCATAATTATATGCAATAAAATGCATATAATTATGCAACATTTTCAACATATTTTTAAAGGGTATAATGAACAGCCCCTGTAACGTTCGAAATTTGATCCATTTGATAACGAGCGCCTTATGACCGCTACAACCAACTATCTTAAAAATATTGTCTAAAATAAAAAGCACTGCTCATTGCAATTTTAATCATCGGGATCTCTATCGTCTGAAAAAATATTGGGTCGCTAAGAAATTACCACTAAACCCAGAAATATGCAATGCAGTTACATTTTCTCGGAGAAACCGCATTTCATTCGAGAAATATTGGATCGATGATAATATAATACCGACCACTTCCTCTATTCGTAATTTAAGGATACTACTCAACAATAGGCTCTGTTACAACCAACACAGCGAAGCAATCTTCATAAAAACCTACAAAATGTTCGATTTTCTACGTATGTAACTCGTGACGACCATATGTGAACTCCGATAGTATGAAACTAGATTACTTAGCGTATGTACGCATTGTTATAGAACTCGGCAATCTCAATAATTATCTGGTCGCCGCATTATGATGTCCATGTCAGAAGGATTGAAGGTGTTTAGAAGCACTTTTGATGAAAATGTAACTTCATATCAAGGTCATTTAGGTCTCACCACGCATGAGGAACGTGTAGCTTCTTACAGTTTATAATTGTCCATTGCTGCTAATCTTTTACGCCATCTCAGTATGTTATAACGCTCTTGGCATCTTGTCGTTAACAGAGACAATCTCACGCATCTCACGCCCTGCCCACCAGATTTGGCCAGTCTCATTCGAGATCGGGTTGCAAACGGACCGTTTCTCAGGATAGGTGAAAACAGGCCAAAAACTACTCCGCTTCTTAGGAACATACGTTTCTAAATACCTCCAGCAATTTGATAATTGCACAAACTCTGCAGAAACATCCAGGGCCATCCGAGGTTTTCCTTTTCGTAGAGGCTGCTGGATACGAATTGAGCCATGAGTTTGGCCGACCAACAGAACAAACTGGCCATAAGGCCCAAGCTGCATAGTCCCATTCGTCCTCTAAAATTTTACGGAACGCAGTCTTTTACAGAATAGAGCCCATTGTCAACCGCCAACTATAGCTCACATGGTCTTTTTTAGACGATATTATCGATAGCAAGAAGGCTAACATAAAAAATAGCACTAAAATTGCCACCTTTCCTTACCAGAAAGTTTCAGACATTTTATTTCCAATATTGCTTGATTAATATCGGCTGTTAATTCAAACATCTCCACCTTTCATGGAGCAGGTGTTCTTATCCTACAATCATAATTTTCCTCTTAGTATACTGGTGGTATGTAGGGTAGCTCCTGGTTGAGATCTAATTTAATATAATTTTTAGTAATTTTGAAAAGTTACTTACGCGGTGAACCCGGTGTACAGCTGATCTGGGGGAACAACTGGGAGTGTCAACTGCTATGGGCGAACCCGTCCACCCTGGAGCGTTTTAACGATATTTATCGTTCTATCACCCCGAGGCGAAATGCAGAGACTTGAAGTCGATGCGCCGATCGCGATGACAATAAGATCTACGCACCGAGCTCCACCTAGGCCCGTACAAATCCAACTCCAAACTGCAAAGCACTCGGAATTTTCAAACCCAGCGGGCATCCTCGCGCCCGTACTCCCAGATTCGGATCAGATTCCTCCGATCCCCCGTCTGG
>JAOPUG010000192.1:284597-295202 GCA_027564375.1 Micropterix facetella
ACATTATTTTTATGTGTTTTATTTCAATTTATAGTTGTAAGAGTCTAAATTGTACACCTCTAAAAAAACACCCTTATACATGAACTAAAATTGACACTGCAATTGTGGGTCCAATTGCAATTATTCGCAAACTAATATTGGAAATTAGTTCATGAGAATGAGACAGAACGATACATTAGAGGAATATGGAATGAACGATCGTCGATTTTCCCACACCAAAACTACCGGACCAACTTATAGCCTCAGGTCTCAGATTTAGCTGCTGCTTTTTTTTCAGTGAGTAGTTTTAATGCGGGAAAGTGACAAATAATAATATAAAATTAGGACTAAGTGCGGGTAGCCATCTGATCGGCTATCCCCCTATTTAATCATCATCATTATAAAAAGGGCCTTTTACCCGTCACTGGTCTTAAAACAGCATTTCGATAACTGGACTAAATGAACAGTCGGATCCCAGACTATAACTACCTCGAGAAAAAGGTTTCAGCAAGAGCTCAGCGAACCGCCACTAAGCAATTTCCCAAATAACCAGAAAATAGTGCCAATAGCAGCATAAAAAATATACAATAATAATACTAATGCAAATTTAGAGACTATATAACATTTCAACACTAGAGTTTATTGTATATCCAGCTTAGCAGAGACTGGACGAGTAGCGCAATCACTATGGCGTAGAACATTTCTGAGACAGCTCCGTCGGTTAGAACGCGGCCTGCGTTTGCCGGATTTCGTCGCTGAAAATAGAAAAAAATATTATGAATACAGAATGTTTATTTCCCGTACAACTTAACACTTGTGTAGGAATGACAAAGTAGATTTAATTAATATTCAATTAGTTACTAAAATCAACAAAGATTAATATATATACACAGTAAATTAATCCTAAATTATTCCAATGTATAACAGGAAAAGTAGTTGTTGCGGGAAGACACAGCTGCATAGCAAAAAGAATGCGGCGCCAGAAGTCTGACAAAATAACCCGTACGAAAATATATTTTAAAAGGGGACTGGCAAAAAATAACAAAGGATGATATGCCAGTCGAGATGACGGCTAATCCTTCGCTTTCTTTTATAAAACAGAACAATTAAAAATCTATCAGTGAACATCTTGACTCTCTTTTACTAACTGATCATCCAAAAAATATCACCCTATGGAAATATACGAGTGAAAGATAGCGAGTGAAGAAGCCGATGAGACGTCCAGTTTCACCAGGTGGACCACCGAAAAAGGACCCGACCGATCTCAGCGATCGCCGAGTTCCAACGAGGGATCTACGTGTGAGCTGACCCGACCCGACTTCGGAGAGCGCCTTGCGGCAGTAAGTGCTCGCTATCACATTTTCACCGCCGCGACGGCTCAGAAGAAGGTGAGGTGAGTTGTCGCGTAATATGTATATATCAGCCGAAGCTTTTCCTCGGCTGCGTAGACTTAAAAAAGGCCGCAACAGTAGTGATATACATCGACAACTTTGGCCCGTCCTGTGATTGGTAATCCCTGACATCCAAGATGGCTTAAAACCTAATCCATCAAGTTTCTATCGACATACCCATATACGCTATGCTTGCTCTATTGGTCAGATCTTCCTCCAGGCCAAGTAAACCAGGATACTCCCACAGCAGCACCCACAATGGATTAAAACCTTTTCCAACAAGTTAATTCATGTATATTGACAGCAGCTGTCAATGCGTTTAAGACTTTATTAGTGTTGCCAGACTGAGTGCTGATACAAACCATATGCAGAATATGGTATCACCACTTATTGCTATTTTCAACGCTTTACTTGGGCAATGTTAATGCATGAATGAGCATTGTTTTTAAACTCAATCGATGCATCGAGGAACAAAGAAGCGAAATTCGTTAAAAAGTCTGATTTGGCAAAAATGTCTTATGGCATGTTTCAGCAATTTTCATTTAATTGTAATAAACACACTTGAAATGCTTACCCGTCCAGTTTGATTTTGTTCTAGCCTATTTAAAGTCCTCCTCATGTCCGATATTTGCTCGGTGATGTCCAACATGGAACTCTCCAATTGTCTTAGTGTTTGATTCATAGCCGCCCTAAAAAGAAAAGAAAAATAAATATAACATTTTAAACTTTTAAGATTAAATAGGATTTATTCCTTAAGATTCATTCTTTCACCGTAGGCTGCCCGGTATGCTGCCGTCATCGGAAGTTGTGATGCTGTCGGCGTTTTTCCGGAAAATATGGGGAAAAATGGCTGAATAGCATCTGCAGTGTTGCATTTCGAGCGAGTCCATTGACGTCTGACAGTTCGCACCAAATGGACAAAATTGAATAAGTTAAGTTTTACGGCTGTCGCAGAATATGGATTTAGTCATTCTAAAATTCCCTATAAATTCTAAATGAAATCGCTAAGGCCTCAAAAATAAAGTAAATACAAACGGAGCTGCCATGGAATTCACCGACCAGAGTCGAGCCCATAATAATATTATTGTTTCGTTACACTTCTGGGTGGTGAGCGGTGGACTCCGGACTAACGACCGGCTGTGGTAGGTTTTGGACAGCTGTCTTGCCACATGTGAGCGTGCACATTACCACCCATTAACTCCTCCTTCGAAGCCATGTAATTTGAGATGCGAAAATCGGGGTTTTGGATATTTTTTCTATAAAAGTGTTAATTATTTTATAGGATAACAGGATCAGGAGTTTCATTGCGGACGGCAGCTATGCCAATACTGAGCGCTGTACCGACGTTAGTCAGGGGACTGCTGCGCATGGGGGTGTTGCCGGATATTGCGTAACACCTTTCCTTGCGGTTCTAGCGCTTCGGGACCCGCTTTCCGGAACTACAATGAAGTCAAAAAACAGGTTACTAATTTTCTCAACGGGTTGACGGCAGAGTTTTACAACATTGGCATTCAAAACTTGGAGCACCGTTTTCAAAATGGCGATTACGTTAAAAAATAGCTCAATGTTTAAGGTTAAAAACGATAGAAATGGTTATGAATCTAAACAATGCTGTTTATTTTTTAGATGTAAGAGAACCTAATTTTATGATTAAACCTCGTAATAATAATGAGGATGTGTACGCAAAACTTTCTGTAGGTGGCGCTAGCGGTGAGTGAGTGATATGCCGTTCCCGGTGCTCATTTCACAGGTCAGTTGCCGCTGCACCCTCTAATAGTAAGTAAGTACAAACGGAGCTGCCATGGAATTCACAGACCAAGGTCGGGCCCATCATAGTACTATTTATTACACTTCTGGGGGGTGATCAGTGGCCTCCGGACTAACGCCGGCTGTGGTAGGTTTTGGACAGCTGTCTTGCCACATGTGAGTGTGCACCTTACCACCCTATTCACTCCCCCTTCGAAACCATAGAATTTGAGATGCGGAAATCACAGTTTTAGATATTTTTTCTAGGGAGGAGATTTTCCTGGACCAAGATCCTTAAATAGGTGAAATAGAGATTTAGCTGGGAGGCCACGAGCGCCAACTTCCACCGCGTGAAGGTGAACAGTGAAACCGTTCCGGGTGACGGCATTTGTGAGATCATGGTATTTATTTAATTTATACTCATGGTCTTTTGGGATATTTGATTCCGATGGAACAATTAATTCTACAATAAGGACCATCGTCTGAGATAGGGAGTAAAGAGTTATATCTGGACGGAGGACTGTGCATCCGAGACTTCCAGAATACAATCTGAAGCTTTCTGGATTATTGAGAAAGGTTTTGCAGGGGAATGTTTTTATTATATTCTGGTAGAGTAGGGACTCGCCTATCAGATACTTACTTAAATATTTTAAAGGTTCGCATTTAACTATAAGTAAATACTTAATTAATGTATATTGGTCTTCTTCCGCATACTCCCACTTATATTTCTTAAGGAGTGAATTCAAGGCCCTAGCCGATTCCCACGCTTTTACTTGTGTTGGGAGTTTATTATAGAAGCGACAGAACAATACAATTGTCCGTTGTTCCCTATAAATATTACAAAATTTTAGAATTCATAATGTACTTTGCGTGATTTGCTTTGTAGTATGTTAATTCCCTGAAGTAATCCCCCAAAATATACTTTGTAATTACCCAATATCGAAACATTTGGAAAATTTTATAAATATTGCAATAGTTGAATAAGCGAATATGGATGGGATAATTCTTACATTTTAATTTAAAACTGCCTGGAACAATAAATTAATTAAATAATTTGATGTTGTAGCTGCGCAAAATCTTACTGAGATAGATTTTGTACCCCCTGCTATACACCATCAGCCCGTTACCGATCAGCGACTCCACTAAAGCTCTGTAAACCATTAGCAGTGTCGTCATGTCTAGCTGTTTCCGCATAGAAAAATTGCTGAATACAAATGTGCAATTTAGTGCAGACTAGGTCCATGTCTGTGCTCCAGTGGAAAGCTGATCGAGCACGAGCCCCAGGTACTTGGCAGAGGTCACATGCTTATCTCACGGCAGGAGCAATGTTGTGGGTCCGCCACGCTATATATAAGGTAAGGAAAGCAATCCAGTGATTGTCCCTTTAATTTCGGGATACTTATTGGTATAGTTGGCTGTTTGGTGCAATTAGAGCGATTTATCCTTGTTGAGGATGAGGCCTTAGTCGTAGGACCCCCTCTGCATGTTCTTGAAGTACCTTTGCTATTTCCTTATATGAAATCGAAGACATTGTGGTTGTTTGACATAAATAAAATGAATCGAACTGACCGCGTGAAGTTTGTAGCATCCGACCTTTCGAGAATATTGCAACCGCCATTGTCCAGAGCAGACTGGAATACGGCGGTTGTAACATCGCCGAAACGTCGGGTGCTACAAACTTCACGCGGTAAATTCGTTTTATCTAAT
The DNA here is from genome assembly GCA_027564375.1 of Micropterix facetella. Taxonomy (NCBI): domain Eukaryota; kingdom Metazoa; phylum Arthropoda; class Insecta; order Lepidoptera; family Micropterigidae; genus Micropterix; species Micropterix facetella. The sequence goes on from JAOPUG010000192.1 coordinate 289,421, forward strand.
TTATAATGCAACAGAATGGTTCTATTATCAAGCCGTGTGGTATCCCCGGATATTATGACAGGATATATAAATCTATTCGAGTTAGTTGAAAATGCAAGAAAGCATACTTATGAGAGTAGTATAAGGTGCAGTATCTTCGTTGAAATCTTTGCAGGCATCGTCTGCATTTTCATAGAGATGGTGGTCATGGTGCTGTACCTCCATGACTCCGGAGTCTCTTTTGTGGAAGATCATGCACTTATGGCCGGAGTCGCTGCAAAAATAAAAAACCGAATGCATTCACAAAATCATACAAGATGCCGTTTATGCAAGAAGAGCAGGTATTAAAATTGTCTTTACCTATCAAGTTGCCATTCTACAAAATAAATAAAATACCAAATTTTTGTATGACAAATATATATTTCATTAGAAAAATATTGACCCATATTACAGCACCGTGTGAATTAAATGGAACATAAGAGTATTTTTCTTCTATAAAAGCTTTATTGGACATACCATTAATGGTAGCATATATTGTTGGTGTATATAGAATGTGTCCCCCTTTTGCATTGATAACACCTTTCACTCTTGTAGAGGTATAGAATTTACCAGGTTTTGACAGCTTTCTTTTAGTTCATCATCGTGAAACCAGACTCGAATTACTGGAGAGATCATTTTTGTTTTCGTTGTACAATCCATCGAGGAGAACCATTTTTTGCAAATGGTCCAGAGGTTTTCGAACGAATAGAGGTCAGGGGAGTTTCCAGGCCATTCCAGCACTGTAATTTGGTTCTGTGTGAAAAACTGTTTGACTTTTTTTGATGAATGGCATGGGGCGAGATCATGTTAAAAATTGCCCTCATTGGATGTATTGATTGACCTTGTGGAGCTCCTGTATCATATGGTTTGATGAGATGTCAATATATTGGTCTGATTTCATCACTCCAGTGACTGTCATGAGTGATCCAATGCGAGATCCAATAAGAGAAGCAATCCTAAAACATCTTCTCCATAGGGGGTGCTTTACTCTCTATCACTAGCCGCCCTCTGCACGGACTGTACATGCTCTCCCTGCACAACAAAATGTGTTTAATCAGAGAAAAGAACTCTATGCCAGTCTACAGTAGTCCAGTGCTGGTATTTATTCGCCCAAGCTAAATGCCACTTCATCATGACATAGATCAGAAGTTGATTCTTAATTGGCTTCCTTGCCTTTCTAACAGAGTCAAGAAGCCGTCGTCGCACAGTAGTCACGTCAATATTGATTCCAGATTGACGAAGTTCCCTGTTTAAGTCAACTGCACTCAGACGTAGATCTATTTAGCTCTTATGAATCAGAAGTTCATCATCTTTCGTTTGATGTCCACCGTTCCTGTCGTTTGTTTCTGCTTGACAATCCTGCTGACGGATACTCTAGGCCAACTCCAACATTCTCCGCTATCTCCCGGTACGTCATAGAAGAGTGTTCCGTAAGTGTGATTATCCAATCGCACTTTCTTGAGGTGATATTCATGTTTAAAAATTCACTCAAATTACGCAGTCTGAACAGAATAAAATGACCTTAATGAAATAACCATAGATTTCCAACAGAAACCACACACACATAACCTATAATACGTCAATTTGACATTTTACATGTGGTCTAATAACTGATAAGTTAAAAAAACATTGCCGGAATAAAAATATCTCAGATAATTGCCAGAAACAAAAAAAAATGCAAGATGTGTTGCTTGTTCCAATTAGTGTTACTGTTCCAATTGCACGGTACTGTTTTGCCATTTTAATGGGAGTTGCTTAATGGTTATACCATAATATAGACTAATTGTAAGCTCACTGTGACCATCCATAGACAAAGGGGAGTGCGGCGAGTTGAGGGTGGCAGGGGTGGTAGCACACTTGCTAGAGTTTTGGGAGTTTAGTTACATTGATGTAGGTTGTCGAAATCCGTAATTCACAGGTCATTCGTTGGCTAACGTAACAAAGAGAATGTCATCATCTTGCACCATGACAATGTCAGCTTCCCCACGGTCAGAAGAATTTTTGAAGGCAAAAACGTAGAACTCATACAGTCACGATCTGGTGCACCTTTCACTTCTTCTTGTTCCCAAAAATTAGGAACCAATTATGCGGTCAACGATTTTCATCGCCAGAAGAGGCTGTCGAAGAATATGAAAAACATGTCTCCGAGGTCATTATAACATGGAATAAATGAGGTCATTATAACGAGGTTTTTATAACATGGAATAAATGTTACAAAAACTGCAAGTGACGCCGCTGACAAAAGGAACTCATAGAAGCAACTATCTCACAGAAGTTTGAGACTGCTTCTCGCTGGACGACTTGGAAGATTCTATCGGTGAGGTATGATTCGAGGATATTATAAAATGTATAAGGAACCCATTTTTTAATTTTCTATAGTAGTCCCTTGTGCCAGATTTTATCGAATGCCTGTTAAATGTCTACGAACACTGCAGAGCATTATTGTTTTTTTTTCTAGAGATTGTCTTATTTTCTTAGATACTCTATGCATTTGTTCAATAGTGGAGTGCTCGCTTCTGAATCCAAACTGATAGTCTAATACAATTTTTTAGCGTCAAGAATTGGTTTCAATCTTGTTAAAGGATTTTTCACACAAATTTGAAGGTTACAAAAATTGAGATAATAAGATAACAATAATGGATTATATTTAACTGTAGCACAGTCCTGCTGGCATTCAAAAGGAGACAAGTGAAGCATCTTTACAATAGCAATATTATATAATCTTTGATAATACTCACCATCCTTGTGTAAAGTGAGCGTTGATCTGGATTTTCTTACTGTCAGCTGACTGTGCCAAAATTGAATGGCACACGATTCGCAACTCGCTGCCGGAGCCATCTTCGTTGGAAATCTATTTACAAAGAATACAAAAATAACCAAATAGGTAGCTATAAATTAATAGGCATAATAATAAATTAATAAATTAATATTATTATTATACTTCTGGGGGAGAAATGGTTGATTCCGGACTAATGACCGGGTGTGGGAGTTTTACAATAACTGTCTTGCCGCATGCGAGTATTACCTTACCTACCACCCAATCACTCACCCCTTCGAAGCCATAAGAATTAAGATGCGAAATCGCAGGAATGGGTTGATTGCTTTCCTAAACATATCAAAATCTTTAGAGATAAAAAATAGGCATTTGGTGGCTGGCAGGCCACGGGCATCAATTTCCACCGCGCGAGGTGAACAGTGAAGCGGTTCCAGGTGATGGCATTTGCAAGATCATGGTATTTATTTCATTTGTGCTCGGGCCTTTGCGTATATTTTATTCCCATTGAACAGTTAATTCTACAATACGGGCCATCAATCGAGATAGGGAGTAAAAAAGTATAACTGGACGGAGGGCTGTTCATTCGAATGATACCACTTAGAGGTTGAACCAACCTCCAGAATCCAATCGTATGCTTTCTCGATTATTGAGAAGTTCTAGGGCGGAATGTTTTTTGTCTTTTAAGCCATCCTGTACAAACTGTATTGGGGGTTTGGAGGGTACTGCTGACAGACCTTTGTTGGCACGGATCACTGAGAGGCTAATCACCTTATGAATAATGAGAAGAACTTTGCCATGGCGGTAGGTATACTGACTCTGATCTGAGGCCGACATGTAGCCAGCTAAAATATGTCTAGCTGTGAAAGGAGTATTACTGCAGAGGAGACATGAATTGTCTTCTGAATAGCTCCAGTGAGCAAGGTTGCCGGGGTTACATGGAATGGCATAGTGGAATCTACAATCGCAGTATCCAATATCGATGTGGACCTACAAAATCAAAGTCATTCGCTCCCTTTGATATGTCCTCAAGGTGGGAGAATTCTTGGGGTCATCTAAACACTATGCAACCAAAATTACCTATGAAGTAGAAAAAGACGGCTTTCTGGCTTCCTTCGATATCAATGTCACGAAGAGAAGTAATAATACTCTTGGAGATAAGGTGAATATGCAGACAAATATTTGTATGCTAGCTCACATCAACATCTTTACCATCTACGCTTATTGCAAATGATGCTGAACATTGTACGCAGCAGAAGGAACACGTCAACAATATCCTGAGGAAAAATGGATACTGAAAATTTCAATATGGGAGAAGAGCAGATCACGAGCATTCTTACCGTACGTCACGGACTTGACGAATTGAATAAGTAAGACGCTGCATACATTCTCTGAGGTGTATAAAGGATGTAATACCAATGGAAACACCGGGTGCAATCGTATGTTGGCTTTCATCGATCAGACAAAGCGACCCACATTGATTCGACTGATAGAACATATCAAGGTTGTTAAAAACGTTCAGCATGAAAAATTAGAGAAACCGCAAACTTCAATAGAAATGAAAGTTTCAAACTTTTCACTACGTGGAACCTTCTTAAAATGTTCTCAACGCGCATTGCCGAGTGCACTACATATTTTTATAGCCAACTAGGAAGCCTTCTAGGCCTGGAAAGTTGAAATTGCAGTAACAGCCGTTTGCTTATGATACCGGATAAGTTCATTACCTTTAGAGTAGCATTCCTTTGCGAGAAGTGATATGTTCTGGAGTGATCCAAACTGTGCCACGTATGATGCTCCGTGATCCACACGGGAAACCGACACTTGTTATGGTTGCTGTCCACTGTGAAAATTTAATTAAAAGAACAATATTAATTAGTATTTGACAATTCACGGGTGAAGAATACCATGATGAAAAACTGAATAAAGCTTGGAATAAAAACTTAAAAATTTTAATGATCGGTGAAGCTACATCCACCTCTGCAGATTTTCCATGGTTCCGATTGTTTACAGTTTGTTCCCCAGTTCTGTGCTTTCTACAAACTCCAGTATCTTTGAGGGAAGGATTTCTTTAATATCACTTGGATCTAGAACTTGTCATCTTAAGTGTCAGCTCCTTGACTCCATTAGCGGCCCATACTCACACAAAAAGTGGAGTGATGTCTCCATTCCCTCAAGGCGGACTCTGCAATCTGCAGGTCACTCTCAGATAGTCCCATCCGATGTAGACGCTTATTCAACTTGCAGTGACACATGAGTTGTCGTTTAAGTATGAGTATGTGTAGCTTTCCTTTACTTATACCTTTGGGTTGCTGTGGCTTTTAATAGGACACAGAATGATTCAGCTGCATGACACCTTTTAGCCCAACAGGTCGGTTTTTACATTCCCATCAATCTCTGTATAGCCAGGCACCCATCGTAGTCACTCGCGCACTGATGACAGAATACAACTCTGCCTGGAATATGATTGGTGAAGATAAATCCCTGTGCTATTTTTATTTATACATTATAAACCCTCCCCCTCCCCCCCATTTCAAAATAGTTCGAAATGTAAACATAGATTGATCCACAAAAATTAACAGTATTAATACATGACTACATAATTACGCTAACACTATAAATATATGCAACAGCGATGAATAAGGTGACGATGTAGGTAAAAAATCATAAGAACATCTCACAAAAATACGCTGAACAAAGACGGCTTGGCGTATTTGTATGAGAAAAGTAATAGAAACTTGCTGTAGAAAACCCTAATTTTAAAATACAGTATATTTCATTAAAAAAACATGCAATAATAAGTAACATTTAATTAATAGTGAATATGGATGAAACTTGCGCTTTTTCTATATTTTTTTATCAAGAAAAACTATTTTGTTTTTAATTTCGCGATAGTCATATACTTTATAACTATTGTTAAAATACCTTACTATTTTTTTTCAGCTTCTTTAGTGTGAGTGATGGTTCAAAAAATACCCTAAAATGAAAATTTTT
>JAOPUG010000192.1:347314-358171 GCA_027564375.1 Micropterix facetella
ATAAATGTACCTTTATAATTGTAAAAATGTGGCTATTATATTTGAATGTTTGTGTCATATTTCATATATTTATATTCGTATAAATATACCTGCCTGTTAGACTAACGATGGATTTAAGACTATACGAGCGAAACCGTCACCCGAGGCGTTTCAATGAACTTTATCGTTATATCGCCCAGAGATGCAACGTACACAAAATGAACAAAACATATCCATAATCCAACTACGACACTGCCCGTCAGAGTCCTACGCCTTACGGCGGGGCACTGGGAATTGTCACTCAGCGAGCAGCCTCACCCCCTGACTGCCAGATTAGGTCGAATTTCTCCGTCCCCCCCGTCTGGTCACAGGCTCAAAGTTGCTTGCGCGACCTCAAACTATCGTAATAACGCGGCATTCCATTACTCAGAAATATCGCGAACCCGTGGCGTCCTTTACTCAGAAAGTCACCCGAGATCGGTGGCCATCCGGTCGTTTCTAAGGATAGGTGACGACAGGTCTACACCTACCCCCGCGTCTTAGTAAACAAATATTCCCAGACCCCTCCGTGTCTCAGTCGATTGACAGCATGGTCGATTTGCCTGCCCCGTGCGTCAGCCGTCCAGTTCCGCCCGAGGTTCCGTCCCCTGATGCACCGCACAATTGAGGTTGTCAACTGCTACGGATGAACCCGATCACTCCGGAGCGTTTCAACAAACTTTATCGCTATATCACCCCGGAGTAAAACGCAGAGACTTGATGGACGTAGACAAATCTTCGTACCAAGCTCCACCTCAGCCCGCAAGAGTCCATACCTTACCACGAGGCACTGAGAATTTTCCAACCCAGTGGGCCCTCTCGCGCCCTTGCTCCCAGAATTGGTCGGATTTCTCCGACCTCCCGTCTGGTCACGGGTTCGAAGTCGCTTGCGTAACCTATACCTGTCGTGATAACGCGGCATTCCGTCACTCGGAAATATCGCTGACCCGTGACGTCCTTTACTCGACCATAATCACCCGCGATCGGATGGCCATCGGGTCGTTTCTAAGGTCGACACATACCCCCGCGCCTTAGAGAACATACGTTCCCAGACCCCTTCGGGTCTCAGTTAGTGACAATACGGCCGGTATGCCCGCCCCGTACGCCAGCTGTCCAGTTCCGCCCGAGTTTCCGTCCCCAGATCCAGTGCCCAATGGGTTCACAAGGTTCGAAGAGGCTACCGGATAGGAGCTGCCCCGCGAGTTGAACCGACCAATGTGTCATTGCAATCATTTAGCCCAAGCTACACGAAACCGTTAGGAATATGTCTGTTAGACCAGTAAGTATCGTAGTAAATATAAGTATGTATTTGTGTGGATATCTTTCTTTCCCTCCCTGGTTCCTCCCTTTCTAACCTACTCCCGGGTTCTCTTCTGTTCTATTCTCGTCTTCATTATTATCTTAAATTAAACAAAAATTGAGATGATTTCTTTTAATTTATAACTTAAATATTTAACCTTAGTTTTAAATTTTTATAACTTTAATGTCATTGTAAATTCTGATTTTTTCCTTGATCTTTACCTTATTTTATCATTTAGTTTAATCGTGATGTTATCACTTAGTGGAAAATAGTTCCTTGGTATAATAATATATCTAATATGTTAGACTACTTATTTTTGTACACATTTTCCTGAACAAAAGAAATTAAACTATTTTAATGACAATTGCAAGATTATTATGTTATACTTGTATCGTGTTAAATTTCAATGTTATTACTTCAATTGTTTAATCTAGATTATTGATTATAAAACTAGTTAGAAAATCAATGTCTAGATCAATATTTTAAGGCTATTCAAAACAAAGCACTTAGAAGCGCTTTTATTGATGTCACTGAAAATATGAATTCAGCGATAATTATGTGTCGAAACCTCGAACGAAAAATTCCGTTCGAAGGCGAGGTGCAAATCATGTCATCAACAGCAGGTCCCAGTGACACCAAAAGAAGAGAAGGAGCTAAATCATCTAGGGTGAATCGTGCCCACGAGAGGCAGTTAGAGGCAGTTAGGCACAAAACTACGGGAGACTTCGGGTAGGAAGCGGCCCTTGGCTCACACTGTCAAGAGGAGGGGGACTCACCGGGGAGAGTACCCCGCTGCCTCGGGTCTTCTGAAAGGGACACCGATTACTCCTAAAATTTTCGAAAAGCGAAGAAGTACATATACCCACAATAGACCAAATCGGGATACCACACAAGCAGCTGCTCAACGCACCCAACCACACCCAACCAACCACACCCAGCCAGTCGTCCCGCGCGCCAGTCAATATCGGAGAACTCCATATTTTATAATGTGTTCCGAGGTATAAAGGCCGCGGGTCCACACACACACACCACGGGTCATCGGTGAGTCCAAATTCGTGTAGTTACGCCAACACCCGCAACACAAGGCTCGCGCGAAACGTCTTGCACTCACCTAAAAAAAGGCAATAATAGATTTCGCTCAAAATAAAATTTCTACAGGTTTGGGAATATTTAGTATCTGAAAAAGGAAAAAAATACTGTCCATCCGTCTGTCTGTATGTACAGTTATATAAATAGGATGTTAAATAGGATATATAATTCCATAAAAATCAGGACTTCTTCATGTTTTTTGATAATACTATACTATAGATCACTTTTGGCGATGAATAAAATGACATGCATATAACATCGATATTAACATGACTATCGACAAAAAAAATTCTGAAAACGAAAATAATTTATACTAAAATTTCAAAAGTTACAAATATCATTTTTTTCTAGATTTCGGATTTTTTCTCGATTGCCTACTATGACGAATTTATTTAACATATAGGGTACTCGTTAGAGACTCTTCTACATTCTTGTAAAATTTAATGTAAATATTATGTCCTTACCGATTAGGAATTTGCCGATTCTCAATACTAATAATTTTGATCTCAAATATCTATTGTTTGTTTAAAAATTCCAAACTTAAATTTATGTTAAATTAAAGGGAGTGGAGTTCTGTTTCAAAATTAGTTATTCATTTGTTTTCGCGTCATTTGATTTTGCTCTGACGTCGTTCTGTTCACGACTATGGAAAAGATAAAATATCGCGGTATTTTCGAAAATGAGTTCCGCCGTGGTAACAGCCCTGCACATCTAGCTCGAAGAATCAATATTCTGCTCGGACCAGCCACCACTAACGAACGCATGTTGCGTTTTTGGTTCCAATGTTTCCGCTCTGAAAATTTTGATATAAAGAACGAGCCCCTTGGATGACCGGAAATGCAAGTCGATAATGAAGAATTAAAACCGATAGTGGATACAGAACCATCACAAACCTCGTCAGAGTTAACAGCAGCCTGTAAGTGACAAAGCAATCTTAATTCATTTGAATCAAATTGGGAAAGTGAAAAAACTCGAAAAGTGGGTACCGCATGATTTAAGTTAGGCCCATCGGATCTAGCCGACTGCTCCATGACAAAGCTTGACCACACACCGCACAACAGATGGTCACCAAATTAGAGAAGCTGCGACTATAAATCCTCGGTCATCCATCGTACTCTTCAGAACTTGCTCCAGCTGATTTCTAATTTTTTCCAACTTCCTGTTAGGTAAAATAATCATGGGAGGGAGTCATAACTGCCTTCAAAGAAATAATTGGGTCTCGCTCCCATATTTTGTTTAGCAAAGGAGTCAATGAACTTCCCGTAAAATGGCAGAAGTACATCGATAACATCCGTACATCCTTCGATTTATTAAATTTATTATTTCTAAAAATAAAAAAATATTTTTCGATATATAAAAGCAATTTCATAGGTAAGGGCCTAAATGATATTAAACAGTTTATTCTCGGTATTTTGATTATAAATACCATATTTCGAGGTTAAAAAATGGAAAAACATATATGACTTTCCAGTGTTCACAAGTATTTCCAATGTTTTATAGATTCCTATCAAACCTTTTAAATAGGCAAAGCTACTGAAATTTGCCATCTTACCAAACTTCGCTTAATGTATGTAGCAAGGTGCGAAGGAGACGTTTATTGGTATGACAACGACATTAGAATAATTGTTTCATGATATAGGTATGAGAAAAAAAACTCTTCTAAATAGATAAAGTACAGCAATAGCTCGGTCATAACCTACTTACATTAAATACAGCTAAGACGAAATAACGAAATACAAGACATTCGTCAATAATAACACGAAACGCCTGTCAGTTAGTTCAGCAATCCTTCACTCACGCGACTGTGTACACGCTGACTGAAATTGCCCTCAATGTCCATATACAAGGCTCAAAAGGGCTACGTGGAGTCTAGGCTATAATGGCCGCTGTGTTCTGGTCGGCCTAGCTTGCGGAGCAACTCCTATTCAGGAGCCTCTCTGAAGAGGAAACAACCTGGTGAACCCGCTATGCGGCAGACCCGGGGACGGGAACTCGGGCATGAGTTGGACAGCCGGCGTACGGGTTGGGCAACCGGCCGTGTTGTCACTGACTGGTTCTGAAGGAGTTTAGAAGTGTACGCTTCTTAAGATAGCGGGGGTAAGTAGGTACCTCTAATGCTTATCCATAGATATGATAGTGTGATGGCCACCCGAACTCGGGTGAGAGGTGCCGAGTAAAGGCCGCCCCGTATCCGCTACATTCCAGTTAGGAATACCCCTTTAGAGGTAGAGGACCGCACAAGCGACTTCGGACCTGTGACCAGAGAGGGGATCGGAAGAATCTGATCCGCATCTGGTAGTAAGGGCACGAGGACGCTCACTGGGATTGAAAATTCCCAGTGCCTCGCGGTCAGGAGTTGGTCTCTTAACGGGCCTAGGTGGAGCTTGATATGTAGATTTGTCTTTGTCCAAAGTCTCTGCGTTTCGCCTCGGGGTGATAGAATGATCGATATCGTTAAAACGTTCCGGGGTGGACGGGTTCGCCCGAAGTAGTTGACAATCCAAAATATACCAAGAATCCTATTAAAAATATAAGACATGATCGACATTTCCCTTGTGAGACAAAGAGCATTATAGCCAACCGTGTCTGTGAAAATGCCCTATACTGTTCGTTATATTGCAATATTCAAGCGCGGATTTTAAATGAGTGGTTTCCCTTCCCCAGACTCGACGTATGCTTCACAGTCATATAAGAACGCACACCGGCGAAAAGCCCTTCCGTTGCCAAGAATGCGACTCGTGCTTTGGCCATTCCGGCACACTCTCCACGCACATACTACTCATTCACAAAAAGATGAAACAAAACCTCAGTAGCTCCCGAAAAAAACAACTCAGAGAGTAAGTTGATTCTTAGACAACTGATACCGATTTATAGATATTTTAGGGCAGTTGTGTCCTTTTTGTCTTTGTCTGTTAAGGGCTACTTCAAAATTTCTGCCATACCTCACGGGCACTGGACCCTTAAGGCCTGCAAACATTTTTTAATAGTACTGATCAATTCTACATAGATGCAAGCAAGCACCCCTTTTTTTTATCAAGAAATATTATATTAATACTTATGTACATTAAAGTAATATGGGATGGTAACATGGACTTTAATGGGATATTTTGCTGTTTAACATCTTGAAACGGTTTATTGAAATTTTGCTTATAATCCACTGTGATGCTTGCCAAAATCATTCCATTTTTGAGGTGTTCTTCAGTTAAAATATTTCTGTACTTACTTTTTAAATAACTTTTAGGGCCAGTTGTCTGATCCGTGGTAATATTCCCAATTTACCATAGTAATTGTTACTAGAGTATTTAAAATAGTCAAAACTACCATAGTGAAATCTTACCATTGAAGCGACAGAATTCTAGCGATATTTTATTTACGACATAGGCAATAATGCGTCAAGTGTCATTTTGTCTCATCGCGTATCACCCAGTGCAGCTGTTTCGCTGATTTTGGAAGCGTGCGGGCAATGCATTTCATCGCTCCAATTAATCGAAAGAATCTTTTTAGAACGCGCAGATATCTATTCGAGGTTGAAGTGTTTTCGGTTTCCGCATGAGCAAATTCTATAATTACGCAATCGTCATATGAACTACTGTCGTCAGAGTAAACAATGTATCCCAAATCCGTTTCCACAATAATAATTATCACCAAAATGCGAGCGTTTTGCCGCCAATGAAACTTGACTGACAGCAAACTACCAAGCAAATTGACAGCTACGCATGTGCGCTGAAACAGCTGATTCGAAGCCGCCATCTTGGGAAGGTTACTTTTACCACTCGATATCGGCTAGTAAATTTCAGCTTACTGGAGTAACTCGAATTACTACGTAATGGAGGTAACTCTCGATCAAACAACGCTTTTTTGCATAATTACTACCGATTTTAACTATTACCACAGATCTCTACTATTGCCATGGATCAAACAACTGGCCATTAGCTGGGAGTGGGGCTTTTTCACACAAATATATAAATCTGAAACATGCTTTGATGACAAGTGCACACATACGAATGTTTTTATCAAATATGAATTGGCGCTAATGTCAGGTCTGCGCAAGCGACTTCAAACTGTACTGACCTTTCGGAATAATTCATTCAAAAAAGGTAGTCGGGGAGTGAGGGGGGCCCACTGGCTTGCCGGTGGCGGAGCGTCTGACGGAGCTTGATTTGTGGATTTCTTTGGCATCACAATCATTGTTCTCATTCCAGAGTGAATGAACGAAACAGGTCGTTAGAATATCCTGGGTCGGCTGGTTCTCTCACAGCAAGCAACTCCACTCCTGTCCCATCTGTATGCGCTGATGACGGCAAGTTTGAATTCCTGGCTGTCCTTAGTCAAACCAACAATTCTGGCTGCCCTTAGGCAAACCAAAAATTCTGGATGTCCTTAGCTACCCCTCTACGCTGCAGATCCAAACATAATTTTAGGCTATCTCTAAAACTGCACTGCATCTCGATTCTGTCCAAGGATCAGGCAGTATGGAAACATACAGTAATGGCTGTAGTGAATCTAATGATTTATAAGCCCGCGTAGACCTCCACAGAGAAATTCTTGGAGCATCCAGTCGAAATTGTGCTGAATTGGTGTATGGCAGTACGACCGATGTGGACCTGAAAAAGTCAGTTTTGCGAGGAGATTATTACAACAACAGTATGGCTCATGCCGTTGGCTTACGATGTCAGAATTACTGAACAACAATTGGTGACTGCATCCCCCCCTCCCCCCATGCACTGGAAAATAATGTATGGCTGACATAGCAGGCCTTCGCTTCGGAGATTCACACAGCTCAGTGCAACGGTTGTGATCTATCAAAGGCCAATGAATGGTCGATTCGCTGATATATTTAAGAATCAAAAGTTTGTCTTCGGTGTTAGGCGGCCATCAGACAAATTGTGTAGGTGATATTCAGCACAAGCAGTTGCTGCTGTGGTAAAATAGTGTCACTTTTAATACACTGTTATTATATAGAGGCTTATAAGAGACACTCTTCTCACAGATCCAAAGAACTCACACCTCAAGTATCCCAACGTCTGTCATCGTGGTAAGAAAATCTGCGATCTATCTAATGCCTTTGATACGATAACTCACTGATGCTAATAAGAATCTAAGATAGACGACTTAGTTAGATACTTGAGTATTAATGATTTTGGAAAACCTGGCAACGCCCACCTTGAATTCTTTTTATTTTGCTACTGCGGACTGCTACTGATTTTTCTTTCTTTATAATACACTTGTATAGAAGACTGATTCAACACCAGTGTCTCCTATATTAGATTGTCAAAGTATGAACATCGGTAAATCAGCTATGTCTCTCGCAGTATCTTCTATTAGTAGCCTCTTTGATGTTAGCAGCTATCAGGGAAAGCAATGGCAATGAATCTGCTCTGTGACAAATCAAGTCACTGACATATTATATGATGTGACGATGAGTTTGAAATTAGACTTGAAGCAAAAGCAGTTGTTGGAGTAGGCAAATCACTTGCTACTATCAATGCGCTCCATATATAGCAGAGATAACTGGCTTATAAAGTAGACACTCGCCTTGCAGACAACACAACTCACACATCAGTTATCACACTGTCTTCCATTGTGGTTTATTTATTTCATAAACAAATCAACATTATAGTCATGACCACTTGTCTTTGAAATGTAATATAAACATAAATACGCATGCAAAAAACATTATTTTATTATAAGCACCTATATAATAAGCATTTAAGTAATTATCGAACATGCCAGTACAGGTATGTACCTAAAGAATAAAACAGAGCCGATCGAATTCTGAAATTAATAATTAGCTCTAAAGGCAAAAAACATTCCACTACAAAACCTTTCTCATTAATCGAGAAAGCTTCGGATTGATTCTGGAGGTTGATTTGGTCTCTAAACAATATCATTTCCCTGGAAGTCTCGGATGCATAGCCCTCCGTCCAGATATAACTCTTTACTCCCTATCTCGGAAGATGGCCATTATTGTAGAATTAACCGTTCCATGGGAATCAATATCCCAAAAGACTACAAGTACAAATTAAATAGATACCATGATCTCGAAAATGCCGTCACCCGGAACGGCTTCACTGTTTACTTTTACGTGGTGGAAGTTAGCGCTCGTGGCCTCCCAGCCAAATCTCTATTTCACCTATTTAAGGATCTTGGTCTCTCCAGGAAAAGAATTAACTCATTCCTTGAAAAATATCGAAAACCGCAATTTCCGCTTCTCAAATACCATGGCTTCGAAGGAGGAGTGAATGGGTAGTAAGGTGTACGCTCACATGTGGCAAGACAGCTGTCCTAAACCTACCACAGCCGGTCGTTAGTCCGGAATCCACCACTCAGACCCCAAAAATGTAACAATAGTATTATGACGACTCTGGTCGGTGAATTCCATGGCAGCTCCGTTTGAACTTACTTTTTACTTGTGTTGTGTATCTTTTTAATAAAAACATATTTTTTCATTCTGCTCTATGGTGTATGATTTGTAGTTGTAGCAATTCGCTATAGGCTATTCGTTATCAGTTATGTACTCGAATCCGTATGATGTAAGGACAGACAACTGTCAAAATATAACAGGCACACAGAATCGACCGTGTTGAAGAGAAGTAGCGTTCAGTGGATGGATCGATAGCTACAAAAAAAATGCTGATTGGTCGAGGCGGTCGCTTCTCATAGTGAAAATCATTAGAAAGCTATAATGTACTGAACGCAGGCATGAACACTGAGCTATCGTCGCATCTCTGTTATTCGATAAAAATCGACTTTCTCTCGAAATATTCGTGGTTGCGGAACATTTTGGTGATTTAATCAAATACCTTTAATTCAAATCTTATTATTTTTTATGATTTTCCTTATCAGCCGATAGCGATGCGATATCCGGAAGTTTGACAGCTTGAAACAGACTTCTATCTCATTCTTTCCTATGATGAGCGAGTATAGCGCGTCTTATTCTCGCTTTCTCTAAAATACCAGAGATACGATAACGCATTTGAGTTACGTCATATCATTATGGTCATGATGAATAGCGGCGTATGCTATGTTTAACGTTTAGCGAATAACACGGTGCTGATACAATATAGGGCAGATTACATAATTGTGTAAAAAAATAGACTATTCACTGAAACTGCATATGTTTTTGAAAAAGGATGAATTCTCTTTGTAGGAAATATAAAGAGGAAGATTTGCCTGCTTTACATATCTTCTGTGAGTGTCACGCCAAGCCGTATTTAGAGTAAAACTATTATTAGTCCTTTATCCGAATCCAAACTGCTTACAGCATTAAACAGTAATTGTGGACTACCAGTCGCGAATCGAGGACCCTCGAGACTACACCATGAGCCACCGTCTCCAGGAGACAACAAAGGAGAAGACAAAGTTCTGAATGGTGCAATTATGGGTGCAGCAAAATCGGATATCCCAGCCTAGGACGTCACCAGTCACCACCAAATTCCACATCATAATTGTAAGTAGTATTTAATCACTATTAAAATTAGCCGCTTGTCGGTAATAACCAGTTGCGGTTTTTTTATGAATATGTTTACATGCGCGACCGCAGCATGCGTCACACCCGCAATCAACGCGTACTCAACAATTATTTACCTCTTTTCCTGTGAGCAATATCTGTCCAAGATAGGTGCAATATAGAAACAACACAGCGTTTCTACTAGGTCATTGGCTTGTTATGTGACCAAGGATGCGTTCCATTTTCTTAAGGATTACCGACGATCATTTATAATTGCATAATTAAACTGACAGGCCGGCGAACTGTTTATTTCTTGCGATTTTTCAACTGCACACAATATTAACAAATTGTAATATCATTTTTAACCGATTTAAACACCGATTGCACCCGTTTTGGCACTCCGATACGAATGCGAACTAATTATATAGTCGTTAAAACACAAAACCGACGCGTAAAAACTTATAATTACCATTTTTTAACGAAAAATCGCCGCCGCGAAATGACTGACGTACGGCGACGTCTGGCGAAAAGTGACGTTTCGTTATTTTTTTTAATTTTCGTTTTTTTTCCGGATTTTTTTTTTAAAATAAATCAATCGTAAATAAATAAATAAGAAAACTCATCGAAATGATTTATCTCATATTTATCAATTGAAATGTTAGACAACATTTTTGTTTACTCCCGCGACCGACTTGACAACACACAGTACTGCATTTTTACGGTTTCCTACTAAAGCGTATAAATGGCGTACAACCATAAGAATCTGGGAACCACAAGGTGCATAGACAACCTAAATAAAAACTTGCTGGTGTAGGTTCTCGGACCAAGTACGATTCTTCTTCTTCTTCTTCTTTTTCCCTCTGGCTATCCACCCAGAGTGGGTGATTTCTACCAGGTTGGTAAACGGTTTTTAGTAGGACATTACTAAACATACAAACACAAATCTTACAATAGGGAAAACAATGGGAATAATATATTACAATTAACATGGGTACAATGA
>JAOPUG010000192.1:436625-449879 GCA_027564375.1 Micropterix facetella
GTGCTTATGTAAAAAACCATTTTTGTATATTTTTTTTCCTAATTTATACGAAGTTGTTATCAAAATTAAATTTCGTATACATACTAGATAAATAGGTGTTGTATGACTGTGCATTAACAAATATCAGATATCTCTTATGGTTATTGCAAAATTCATCCTGAAAAAGTGTGTATTTTGGGTTTTTACATCGCGAAAATGATAGGGGCTCTTAACTGTTGAGCTAGTTTTCAATTTAATCGCCATTTCTATGTACGCATTTTGAAGACGGTGCTCCAACTTTTATATGCCCATGTCGTAAAACTCTGCCACCAACCTGTTGAGGAAGCAAGTAACCTCGTCTTTGAATTTATCGTTGGTCTGAAAAGTGGTTTCCAAAGCGCTAGAGCCGCCAGGAGAAATCTGGCAACTCCTTGACTGACGTCGCTTAGTATTGGCGAAGCAGCTGTCCGTGAGGGAACTCTCGATCGTCGCTACTGGCAGGTGCGAAATTCGTGCAGTGATTCAGTCCGGGGGGACCTAGCCCTTAGTGATTACCACTCGTTCCCAAAATTAAAGGACCTCTTGGATAGCCTACGTTTCCTGAAAGACGATGAAGTCAAAGAAGAGGGATACTCACTTGCTCAACGGGTTGGCGGAAGAGTTTTACGACATAGGCTTACAAAAGTTGGAGCACCGTCTTCAAAAAGCCTACATAGAAATGGCGATTACATTGAAAAAAAGCTCAATGTTTGAGTTTAAAGACCATGTAAATGGTTATGAAACTAAACAATGCAGTGTATTTTTTTAGAAATAAGGGAACCTTATTTTACAGTCAACCCTCATATATGGTTTCTTTTTTTGTGATGAGGATAAATTCTGTATTTAATATGCTAAAAGAGAAATAATTTTGTTCGTAGATTCAAGATAAACTGGGACGACAATACGTCGGAGAGTGGTGCGGCGGCGGCGCCATCACCGAGCGCTTCCAACGCTGGAGACACGAGCATTGCCATCGACAACAACACCAACGGCTCCATCCCCAACATCAGCATGGACACTCATAACTACGAAAACTCCAATTCCATCCAAGCTATGGAGTGCTGATATTGTTAATTGCTAAGTAAATGAAATTTGTACTAACTTCCATTTGAAGACTTTTAATAATGCGGTACGAGCTTGATGCGAGGGCCGTTCAATACACTAAAAGAAACTTCTTATTCTACTTCTGGTGCTGAGATTTCTGAAACCGTTTCTATATATTACGAAGCCTAGATGCTGCTCTTCGTCCCGGATCTCTTCTTCAGGCTATTTTGTCTTTAATTATTAGATGCATTATGTACCTTTCCGGATGACGCACGATGCGTTTGTAGATCTTTATTGTTTTCGATATTTCTATGGTCTTGCTCAAACACTTTGACATCTTCATTCCTGACTCTTATCGACCTAGCTTATACGACGTATCCTCCGATAGAGATCCTTAATTAGCGCTGAGCTGGTTCCAATCACATGTAAGTATGCAATAAAGAAAAATTAATTTACTGCGTGAAGTTTGTAATACCCAACGTTTTGGCGATGTTGCAACCGCCGTTGTCCAGAGTTGACTGAAGTGCTGTCAATCGTCATCTGTTGTTCTGCAGGTAGGCGGCAAACTACTGCTGTTACTGTGCAGATTGTAACGGTGGTGGGGTGGCGGGTTTGGCGCTTGCAAATTTTGAAAATCTGCCATGCATACAACACTCACTTTATCTTGTGTTGCGTCCTTGCGCTTGGCGATGGGCATTGAGAATATGTTAAAAAGAGGATTCCACGTCGTAGAGAGCTTGGAACCGTATCTCTATTGAAGTTCGGGGTTCATCTTATTTCAATGGCTTCCCGGATCATGCAGGGAAAGTAGAATTGTTCTTTGGATAGCACAATGGGATTTTGAAACTGCACCCAGTGGTTAGTTCCACTGTCCAATATGTGGTCTCAGATCGCCAATTTTTCTCACTGAACTTTTTTCGACAGCTTTGATGTGTTCCATCAGTTAAGTGGTTATGGGCCGTTCCGTTTGTCCAACATAGGCTAACCCACAGCTACATTCAATTGTATACACACCCGGAGTTTCAAAGATCGATTTTTAGTCTGTTTGAAGATCATTTTTATATCGAATTTGTTCAACATCTTACTTATTCAATCTGTCACACCCTTGGCTTATGGTAAAAACGCTTATGATATGCTCGGTTTCTTAATTTCGTCTATATTAGATCGTGTGTGTGTCTTGGGATATTTTCCGTAACCATTTTTCCTAAGGACATTATTGACATGTTCCATTCCTGCAGAAAATGCTCAGTGTCGCATAGATCGCATGCTCTATTCACGAGCGACATTTGCACTGAACGTAGATGGTAGGGATGACGGTGTGAGTTGGCATGCAAATGTATCTAAGTAGTAGGAAATGGTTGTTGAAAGCCAACAGAGCGTGGTGTCGGTCAAAAGAGCACTGAATACTATCTGATTGCCCAGGTTTCAGAAAGCAACTATTAGAGATTGAGCTCCCTTCAATCATGCAGCCCTCGGCACGGTACAGGTCACATATTGGCTTGGGGAAGGTCTATTTGCCTGCGTTCAGCAAGTCCCGGGATTATTTCCCTGAAGTTCTTACCAGAGCCCAGGATGCACCGGCACGGCTGCTTTGCACCAGCGGAACGTAGGACACTCCGTCTGGGTCGAAAGTGCCCTTTCACACATGGAAGTAGGCCTTCGTCGCACCACAAAACTAATAATACGGTACAAGCTGGATGCGAGGAATGTTAATATGCTGAAAGAAACTTCTCATTCTGCTTCTGGTGCCTAGATGTTCCTCTTCGTCCCAGATCTCTTCTTCTGGTTATTTCGCTTTGAATTATTAGATAAATTATGTACCGATCAGGATGACGCATGATGCGTTTGCAGATCTTTATTGTTCTCGATATTTCTCACTCAATCACTTTGACATCTTCATTCCTGACTCTGTCGACCTTATATCTTGTATCCTCCGATAGAGATCCTTAATTCTCGCTGAGTTGTTACCAATAATCATATAAGATTCAGTGAGATTAATTTGTAGCCTCTGCTGATTGACCAAGCGGACAGCCTCACTAAATCTAAATTGATGTTGATGAAAGCCGAAACAGAATCACAAGAATCAATATGATGCATACGTAGAAAATTATCCACATATAAGAGGCAATCACAGCGCAGAAAGTTAGATTTAAAGTCTGAGATGAAAAGTGCAAACAGAATAAACCTAGTATTGATCCCTGTGGAACTCCAGTTTTAACGTCACAAAGGGAAGAAAATAAATGACGACTTGATAGAGGTTCTTAATAAATTTTCAATTCAATAGTAGCTTCGTACAACGATCAGTCCTAAAGAGAATTAACTTCAGTGATGGAATTTATTAAAGTATACCTAAATTTATTTGACACATTCAAATACATAAGCCTCAAAGAAAACATTTTGTCTGCTATAGATTCTTCTGTGTTATTCTTGCATATTCGTTTGAGACCATAAATATTCGCAATCTGATTTATAAATAGTGTGAACACATTACTTAATGTGAACTATGTAATAATAGAAATTAAATGATTTATTGGACTTAAAACTATAGACGAACTAAAATGGACATATTATTAGCGATTATTTTATTCATTGTTATGTTCTCAAGTAGCTTCTTAATGACTTGGACATTTTCAGGAATTAAATCATGGAATTCTTGCCGTTTTCAATTATTTACTGGCCCGGAGATCGTACCAAATCATCTATATTTTATTTAGACCATAAATTGTCAATTGGATTTAAATGCGATGAGCTTTCTTGCCATTCGAGCAACCTTTGCCACTTATTTTTGGAAGTAGTTCTTCATTACATTAGATTAGAAATTATTTTACCATTTGGTTTAGTTTTAGTGTGCCAGGTACAAGTTTGTTTGAATGAACTGTTTATAACTATTTCTCACTTCGTAATTCCGTTATGAGACAGAAATTTCAATAAAATTCGATCCAAAATATCACAGCAAGTTGAAAAAATGTTACAATTGGTATAGCGATCTTTCAGCGCTGTTACCACTCATAATGAAGAAGTACCTTAAAAATCGACAGCTCATATGAAACAACACTAATGAAGTTTTTCTTTGATTTATATGGGCCAAAGGCAAATGTAGCACGCTGTTTTTTTTAAGAATTATCCCCCGGGCGTCAATAGGCAGAATAAAGATAATTTCCCCAGACCCATAAGTAATTAAAAGATGTAAGAATCTCATGGTTTTCATACCCAAATCGGAGATCAGTGCCAACTGATCTCCGATTATTTCCAGGGCGATGTCATCTAGAAAACTGAAGTGTGAGTTATCTCGCACAACATCAAGCTTGTATTGTATTGTATTGATATAGATTCAGAGAATCTCCTCTAAGAGAATAAAAGCCTTGAAAATGATAATTAATATTTGTATAATATACGTAGTATTTTTAATGCATAGTAGTATTATATATTGATAGTAATGAAAAGCTAAATTGCGAATTCGAATGTGTTTTATTTTAGACACTATCTGTGCCTGCGGCGAATTAATTTAGGCAGATTTTCTTCTTCTTTTGTGTTGGGGCTGTTCTAAGGTTTTCTGAGCCTTGTATCACTGTGCCTATCTCTGGTTATTGTGATCGCCACCTATTTCCGTACTTTCGTGTCAGTTAAGAACCGCAATAAGCTTTTGGCTCCGGATTGTTTTACCTCTACAGGTTGGAGGTAGTAGTTACCCAGGTGGGTGTTTTTTTTTACACATTAGTGTACCACATTCGCGCACAAGGTGCAAGGGAGTTTTTGTCTGCAATTTAGCAGAGCCTGCACACTAGTGTCTCGGAGCTTGATGTTGAACATGAATCCAGTGAGTGCTTTCAACAGTACGCGCAAGCTGTTCTGCTAGCGCTAAAGCATCGTGAGCAGTCTTACGGTTTTAAGCTTTCATTAGCGTTTTGAAATGAGTCAAGCCTGGCATGCTGTTCTGGTGGTTAAAGGATTATTCTAAACATAGGTTTTTGATCATTTGGTTTGCTAGGCTTTTTGGTACGCCACAGCAGATGCAGCTTCTGCCAGATATGCTGTTCTGTCCCCTCGAATTACAATCCTAATTTGTGGCGATATACTTGCATTCATTGATGATGAAATGGCATTTGACTCTGTCAAGAGAATGCCACTCGGTTCTGAGCAGTATGAGAAATTAATTATTTTCCTAGAGATACCAAGATTCTTAAAGAGGCAAAACTTCCACCGTGTGTAGGTTACGTTTCTAAGGGTAGATGACATTAGGTTGACATCTATTCCCGCTGTCATAGGAAGCTACGCTTCCAGACTCCCTGGGTGTTTGCCGATTGAGCAGCATGGCCAGTAAACAGACTAATACATCAACCGTCTACGTCTGCCCGAGGTTTTCCCCCAGATCCGCACTTTGTTCTCCAGGTTGACCGTGAGTTGGGGCCGACCAAATGATCACATAAATGCAGTCATATGTCCCAAGCTGCACAGAACTGTTAGGTACCCAAAGGGTGAAGGGACACAGTTTAGTGAGAGGCAATGAGGAAGCGGATAGATTTGCAAAAGACGAGGATCGTCACCCACCAATCGGTCCAGAGCGCACATTGCCACTGGCAGAGGGGTATACGAGGATGGACCGCTTTGCGCAAAAGAACTAGAGAGTGGATAAAGCACTAATGGAGGCAAACGCAAACCTGAAATAGAGGGCAATTGCGGAACACACACAAAGCCGCCTGAGCCTCTGGCCAATAGTTATGTAAGGTGGGGGTAAGTCACAATAAGCCTAAACGTACGGCTAGGTGTGGGTTGCTGTGTCATCGGCCATACTCCATCAATGCAACGAATGGATCCAGAGTGGACACGTGGGATGGCCTGGTAACACTGCCAGAAACAATCTAGGCAAAAACTTGAATAGATACCGCGAGGCCGTCCACTTCTCCGGGTGGATAATGTCTATGAATGATCATACAAAAATCGCAACAATCACTTACGCTAACCATAATCCACACATTTTCAGCCCCATTTGCATAATTTCTTTTAAAACTTCAATAAACTTAGAAATCTTTCATGAAGTGGTAATTATTCATAAGAGTTTTCGACTCATTTTGTTGTCACACTCTTCCCAGTAAGAAAAAATAAAACCAATTTTGCAGATGCATTTTATTCAACATCGTTATTACGATTTATATATATATACAAACTGACTAGATTACAAAATTGTTATTTAAACATACAGACGAAAGAGAAATCATTGCGAAGTATACAAAAATTAAACAAAATCCCGCAGGAAAGAATACAAAAATATAGCTGCCTATATAGTCTTACGAGTTCTAAGAGTTTCAGGGGAAAAAATTCGAAATTTTACATGGCTATGTGTATAATTCTATTAGTAATTTTTGGTGAACAATTGCACTGTGTATATACACGTATTCGATGTTGCGAGCAGCGAATTTGAAGCGTGTGGAGGCAACGGAGTGCTTGTGGCGATGAATTTGAAGGACTTCAATTTTCAGGATATAAACAAAAAATCTCTAATACTAATAAACGGTTTACTTCATCAGATTTTCCGTATCTTATTTTTCCGTTCAATCTTCATTTTATGCACATATTTGCCCGTGAGTCAAATCTGGATTTAGGCTTGTACTAATTTAGGCTTGGATTTGTGATGTACTAAGGAAGGAAGGCCTAAACGAGATGAGCTGAAAGCCAGACCAACTGCCAACGGTAGGAAAAGATCATTCCTTCATAGAACGAAGTTGAAATCAAGCAGCGCTTTCTCTCTATCGGAAGATGAATTATTCCATGCTCTGCCTCGACAGTATTAAATCCGCCACTCGCAAAAAAACCTAAATATCTACACTTACAAAACTACTCATTATATTAACCGTCATTCCTATATACATAATCACCTTATTATTATGTCACTGTTTGCGATAATGGCTTGGAATTTTAAAGTAATAAATTTAAATTATTCGAATTAAATCACAATAAATATGGAGCCTCCCAGTTTGTGCATTACATGCAGCACATCACTTGATTTTGGTTATTGTCAGTATTACTTACAAATTATAACTATGACTGCTTCATTTTGAGACTGCCATGGAGTATACATATATATACAGTCGCGCAAGGCAATCCCAAACCTTCCCACAAAAATGAGCCACCGAGTGTTTCAGATTTGCCGGTGTTACAATAGTGCTGTTAGCTCAGAGGTACTTGCGGTGGCCAGGACTAGACAGAGAGATTAAAGAAATGGCATAGACACCATTTTAAAATCCGCCGTGCGGGGTTGCGAACTGTCCCAAACTTCCTGTCGGATGGTCGGGTTTTCTTTTTTTTTTGTCGATTTCCCTGTTAATTTTCAAAATGCGTTCAAAAACGCATGGTTAGAAAGTTACTTTCCCACATGTAGAATGCAGAAACTGCAGCATATTCAAAATATGCTGACTCAAAAGAACAGTACTTCGTTTGGGTGAAAACGCATTGCTCGTGGAGAATAATCCAACGTTGGTCTTTTGAAGGCCATGGCGGCAAATATCGATGATTTGTTTGAGTAACATTCGTCTATAAATCTTGATTTTTTATTTAAATATTACAACATGTCGTTATTGGGCATTGATTGAGTATTTCTTATTGATTTGTCCCACAGAGACCACGAATTAAACTTACTGGAAATAGTCCATACTACTACTAAAAACACGATCGCAATTGCTACGGATATATTTTTTTTTCATTTTGGACTACAAATGAACCGTAAATATGATATTTTGTACTTAATAGCGTTGATTTGCTGGTCGGACATACTGAGTCGCTGTTGGCCCTAAATTGGAGCTGCCATGGAATTCATCGACTTCTGAGGGGTGAGCGGTGGACTCCGAACTAACGACCGGCTGTGGTAGGTGTAGGCCAGCTGTCTTGCCACATATGAGCATCCATCTTGCCACCTATTCACTCCCCGTTCGAAGCCATAGTGTTTGAGATGCGGAAATCGCAGTTTTAGTTATTTTTTCTATGAAGGAATTGATTATTTTCCTACAAGGACCAAGATCCTTAAAGAGGTGAAATAGAGAATTGGCTGAAAAGCTTCGAGCGCCAACTTCCACCATGTGAAGGTGAACAGTGAAGCTGGTCCAGGTGATGGCATTCACGAGATCATGGTATTTTTTAAATTTGTGCTCATCTTTTGGGATATTTGATTCCCATGGAACGGTTAATTCTACAATAAGGGCCATCTTCCGAAATAGGGAGTAAAGAGTTATATCTGGACGGAGGACTGTGCGTCCGAGACTTTCAGGGAAATGACACTGCTTAATAGCATTGATTCACAGGTCGGACATACTGGACGAGCGCTGTTAGCGTTAAATTGCATTTTTATCACAACGGTGCCATAGTGTGAAAATGTTTGATAAATTGAAAGACGGACAATAAATATATGTTATGAGAAGAGAAAAGTGATTGCCACTCTTAAATAATTACTTTCGATTAATTATTGTTAATTTTACATTGTATTGGCAATAAACTGTGTGATTACTGCTTATTGTTAAAAGGTACACATTAGTGAAGACATGGATATGGTCCTTGGTGGCAGTTGAGAGATGTCAATGCTACGGGTGAACCTGTCACCCCAGGATGAATGCAAGGATTTGTCGACATTTACATTCCACAAACCCAGTTTTGCCACATGCCCATAAGAGTACAACACCTTAAAGTGAGGCACTAGGATGTGCCACCCAGTTGAGCGGTCCTCACTCCCTTACTACCAGATTTGGATGGATTTCTTCATCCTCCAGTCTGGTCACAGATTCGAGGTCGCTTGCGTGGTCTCTATCTGATGTTGGCGGTAATTCGTAAATCGAATTTATCGCAGATCCGAAGGGCACTCTGCCCGTCAAGCACACTCGGGATCAGGTGGCAAACGGATCGTTTCTAAGGGTAGACGACATTAGGTTAACGTATTCCCCCGCTATCATAGGAAACATATATTTCCACTCACCCAATTGAGCAGCATGGCGAGTAAACGGACCGACCAGTGCATCAACCGCCCAGATCTGCACTTCGGTTTTTTTAGGTTAAGTCCCTCTTTGAGGAGGCTATCGGATAGGAGTTGAACCGACCAAAAGATCACATAAGTGAGGCCACGTGGCCCAAGCTGCATGGAACAGTTGATAGTGATAAATGAGAGCTAGGAGAGCCGCAATATGCTGTAGCATAGTAGAGGTGGATAATGTTTGAGGTACGGGCGCAGGCGCTGACAGTGCGGTGTCAGAGAGTCGAGTTTGACAACAGCAGGAGCATCGAAGAGTGCATTCACCACCTTACCTGTTTCCTGTGTAGTTTCAGTATGTTTATTATTTTAAAAGAATATTGTTATATGAAGAGATGATAATCAACTATACTATAGCATCCACTGTTGTTGTTGTCCTCGCGGCGCTTACAGATACTTGAACACACTTATTGTCCCAAAAGAAAGCAGTCGGTACTATCATATCACATAGTCTTTAAAAACTAATATTTTGAAGTTTCATTCACACCCTTCCGTTAACAAAGCATTCATAACTTGTATTCGATTTATCTATGGCTCGCAATTGTAAGAAACAACAGTTAAGGGCTAGTTGTTTGATCCGTGGTAATAGTATAAATCTGTGGTAATAGTTAAACTCTGTAGTAATTCTGCAAAACAGCGTTGTTTGATCGCGCATTACCTCCATTCTGTAGTAATTTGAGTTACTCTAGTAAGCTGACGTTTACCAGCCGATATCGAATGATAAAAGTAACTTTGGCAAAAATCACGGCTCCAAATCAGCTGTTTCAACGCACGCTTGTAGGTGTCAGTTTGCTCAGTAGGTTGCCATCAGCGGCGAAACGCTCGCATTTTAATAATAATGATTGTAAATAGTTATTTGAAAGTGGATTTGGGATACATTTTTTCTTCTGACGACAGTAGTTCGGATGTCCTCATGCGGAAACCGAAAACACTTCGGCTTCAAATCGATATCTGCGTTCTTCAATTATTTCGAGAGATGAAATGCTTTGCCCACACTTGTCCAAATTGTGAAACAGCTGTACTCGGTGATGTGTGATGAAACTAAATGACATTTGACGCATTATTGCTAGCGTTGAAAATAACGCAACAATTCTGTCAGTAAAATGCGATTTTGTGGAATGTGTCGTTTATCATGCTGGCAACTCAAATTACCATCTTAAGATTCTACTAAGGTAGTTTTGACGATCAAACAACCGAGCTAGCCGTAGTATTTTAAAATACTCTAGTGACAATTACTATGGTAAATTGGGAATATTACCAAGGATCAAATAACTGGCCCTAACTGTCAGTACCAGGTTAAAGCCCCAAAACAATACATCAGATGATAAATATAAAATGTACAATTACAAATAATTTATTACCGGGGACCTATTCTTGAAACATTTTGCACGCCACATTTGTTTGTTTGCATGGTTTGGACGAGTTTTGCATGTCGCAATATTCTTGATTTCTGGCTTCCTAAAAAATGCCTACTTTTCACAATAACTATATTAATAAATAATATAACTCAAGGTTGCTTTAACTACTGACGATACAGTCATCTCGGCTAGTTGCGCCGACTTGTAAGTTATTTCAGATATACTCTAACTGGAACCGAATCAGGTTCATCAGTGGCTGACACGTCGGAGAATCAAAATCCCAACATATCACTCGCTCTGTGGAGACGATTGTCCAGCGGTAAAACTGGGAGAAGAAATCCTACCCCACAACAATTACGCCAAATATCAAGGCCGTGCAATTGAAATAAACGTCTCACCTGGAAAGACCATATTGAAAATTAGTACTCAATCGTATGCTCAATTCAAAAACATGAACAGGCTCATAGGATGCAGCTTATGCCTGAGTTGTTGGTTTGTAAGGTGGTCCATAAACCGGTATGGACTTATTTCATTCAACGGCTTGTGACTATAATGTAGAGATCAATAATAACAGAACATGTTCATAGCGAACGCCCCATGGTTCACACGGAACAGTGAGATCCACAAACACCTCATAATGCTCACGGTTAAGGAAGAAACTGCAAAAGTACAGTGCACGATGTAAAAGGAGAGTGGAAAGACATGTCAATGCCTTAGCTTCAAAGCTAACAAATATAGGCCAAAATATTAGATGGTTAAAACGCTTTGGCAGACTCGAGTGACACACATGAAAACAAATATTAAGAGGAGATTCTTTGTGGTATGAGTCATCTCACATGCCATTAACTCCACAATACATCAGATTATGGTCTATATCCAATACCAAAAAAAAAAAAGATATATATATAAAAAAAAACCTAATAGTCTGTTTCTGCCAATATAGGGGGTTATAAAATACAGTGGGTGGCCATATTAATATGGACACTGCAGATTTTGGTACTAATTTGCACATTACAAAGCCGTTAAACTCATAAAGAATGCTTATTTTTTGTGCTAACAACCATTGAATTATGGTATTTTGTACCTACGTTAATAATAAAATAATTTCAGCTATTGCAATATAACTGAACAGAATCAAAGGTTTGGTTATTCCAGAGTTGGCATAAAGCAGAGAGGGCAGTTTTAGAGGTAGGTTCCCGGACGGGGGTCGAACCGTGAGTTAGGTCGACCGAAGGTACGTATATGCGGCCATCCGGTCCAAGCTGCGAGGCCCCGTTAGGCCCCATCCAGACGGGACAGTTGAGTTTTGGTGAAATCATAAATGAGAAAGGGCCATGACAGATGAGAAGTTAGGTAGTTGCCATAGATACGAGCGTTTCGAGAGCCGGAAATGAGCAAGGCTTCTATTTTTGCTAGGTAGCTACTGAAATGCTTCGTAACATGATCGACAGAGAGGTCTTTACCCTGATGGAGGTGATTTTTCAAAATGATTATTTGAGTCAATGAGGGAGATAATAGGGCCCTTATAGACCAATTTAGGGTACTGACGAGAATAAGGCAAAAAATTAGAGGGCTTCACTCTTACACAATCTGACCAGACCTTAAACAGCTCTACTTTCTGTAACAGTAGAGAAAGCTGCTTGGGGATCTTGTTGATAAAAGCGAGGCACGGCGAGGTGTACTGATGGTCCGTTTTAAATCTCGTTTTTTCGTAATTTCTTTTATGTTTCCATGTTGGTATAATCGACAGATGACACACGGTGTTGCCATACCTGGCAGTCTAAAAACTTGGCACAATAGATTTACTATGGCATGTGTTCAAGAATAGAGTTTCGCAAGACCGAACAAAACTGAAATTTTATACTAGTTTCAAGAATCGGCCCCTGGTATTAAATTCTCAAAGGCAACAAAACTTATTTTTTTGAATTATGAAAAAGAATTAGACAAAATGTCTATTATTGCGGTCAGTCAATGGGGATTGGGACAATATTTTGGAGATCAGATGCTGCATAGAGTGTTCTATATTATGCTTCATCGTTCTACATTATGAATTTACAGCAGAATCGCTTATAATATTGTCGTTGTAACTGGATCTGGTGGCTTAAACCGCTCGCCTGGCACTGGTCCTCGATGATACTTTAATCTACGATTAGTAACGGTTCTATCTTTTGTTTTTGGCAATGGTGTTCTCCAGCGTGATGTTTATGCACAGTTCGTGATCTCTGGAAAGAAAAACAAAGACAATTTGAGTGATTTCTCATAGAGAGATACAAGAGAATGTCTGCACGAAAAGAGTGAGAGGACATTTTACAGTTGCTCGCTTAAAACTTGTTGCAACCGTTTGTTTTCAGCTTTTGAACGACGCAGGCTCAGTGGAGAGAGTAGGAATGTTTTGAGGAATAGCACCA
The DNA here is from genome assembly GCA_027564375.1 of Micropterix facetella. Classification (NCBI taxonomy): domain Eukaryota; kingdom Metazoa; phylum Arthropoda; class Insecta; order Lepidoptera; family Micropterigidae; genus Micropterix; species Micropterix facetella. The sequence goes on from JAOPUG010000192.1 coordinate 449,462, forward strand.
AATTCAACAAGAAATTTTCTCCTTCAGAAACATCTCCTTCTCCGTACATGTAGTCTATACAAAATCTCCCCAGAAGTTCTTGTAAGCCGCTGTTCGTAGAATCAGGAATGATGACTCTATTTTCGTCTTACATCTATCAAACTATTATGTACGCTCGTAGACACCTAGCAGACGTCCCGGTGAATTGTAATTTTCATCATCACGACACACCGACACCGACTCGGCAAAGTGCGATATAGTTTTATTGATCAAAATTTGTGTTACTATAACAAGATTTCAGAGCAAATCAAAAGCCTTGGAGAGGACCAATTTAAAAAGATAATTGTCAATATTTTGGTAAAAAAAAAACAATTGTTAAGCCAAAAACATCAATAAAACTTTTAAATCAAAAAAGGAAAAAATATAATATACATAAATA
>JAOPUG010000192.1:657649-668856 GCA_027564375.1 Micropterix facetella
CCGGATGTTGTTGCAATCATTAAACCCATCGATTATCTCCTGATCAGAGAGTGAAGTATCAATGCCTTTAATTAGCCCAGTTCTGTAAGTGGTATAAGTCGGAATATAAGCCTTGAGGTGCTTTTCTTTAAAAAATCTGAGGGTGAGGAATACATTCGCCTCCTTTCCCGATTTGAATGCAATTTCAACCCGGTTGCGGCCTATCTTTTTGAGGTGTTCGATTCCCTGGACCTTCTGGTCGAAGATAGATTTTCCTAAAGAAATTCTATTATCAATCCAATTGGATTGATAATAGAATTTCTTTGTTTGTCGGCTTCCTCACCGGCGGGAGTTGGGAGTTGGAATTGAATATATACAATGTATGGCCCTGAGACATTTGTTTTATAGAGATTGATCATGTATTCGTGCACTTTCTTAACCGTACGGAGAGGACTGCACCTCAAACATCACAGCCACGTCTTGAAGAGTGTCCATAATATCCGTAGAAACGAATTATTGCTGTTTGCACTATTTAAGTTTATCGGGGCCAAAGGCAGGACAGCCTCTGACCCCCCCTTCGCACATTCCATAATGTAATTAACGCCTGTATTTTTCTGGCATAATTACAACACACATTTAGAAAATATTTTTTTTTTAAATGTGGGGTAGGTATAAAAGGTACACTTACCCTGTCCACTAATTGTACGCTGGCAAAATAGGTCTATTGTTACTTACAGATTATATATGTTACAAACACGGAGTGGAAGAACAAAACACACACACAGAGATCTTAATCACAGTTAGAAGAAGCAACGGCGCGACGACACAACCCACACGGAATTCACGTGCACCCTGTTAGTCGGTTCTAGCAAGAGTCCAGTCGGTTCTAGCAAGAGACATAAACATTGTTAACTAAAATCTATGGATATTATTATGGTACAAACATTCGCGAAAAGAAAAAAAATAAGGCTTTAGTAAAGAAAGCTTAAAATTTGCCATATTTATTTTTTAAAAAACTATTAATTACTTTTAAAATAAAGGCTAATGTTACAATTTTCATTATCAAAGTCAAAATTGTAGCGATAAAAAATACTATCTCCAGCATCTACCATTTTTGTTTCTGCTAAAAGTTGGACGCCCTGTCGCGTATGCCGATCCCAATTAATTTTCTCCCCGACATAAACGTCCGTTATGGGTCCAGTGCTTATGCTCTCGTCTGCATTTAATTCCCATTCCATCCACAGAGCGCAACCATTGATTTGCTGGGGATCCTCGAACGTTACGGAACCACTTGATGATATTTGTCCCGTCGCTTCTCCGACTGATATATTTAGTATTTCTGTTGGTTTTGCTCGACAGTAGCCAGGGTATTCCCATAGAGGCTGAGATTCTATTTCGAAATCGCTGACTTTTCTGGAACCCTGTAATAAATTAATCTATATTAATAAAACGCAGTGTCCTGACTGACTGCCTCGCTTAATAATCAAAGCCAAACCGAAACTACTGGGGCCAAATACTTGAAACTGCAGGTATTTTCCTTTAGTCATAAGGGTGTGGTAAGAAAGATTTTTTTCGAAAGTCGACTACTAACAGGGGGAAACGGAGGGTTAAAGTTTTAGCCGGTCAAATGCAAACCTCCGTAGTGGGTTCGACCAAAATTCCACCTGAGCAAAGCCGGGTAATATTTAACTAGTGTATGATAAATAGCCGATATGATTATGATTTATATAATTAATTGAAGAACGCACCTCAATGAGCTCGTCGAATTTCCGCATGGTAAACCCTTCACATTCTCCGAGAGGTATTCGAATCTTGTGCAAATCTAAAAAATCGACGGGCGCTAGAAAAATTTTGAAGCGGCTCGGAATGATTGTCACGTGATTCGTTAGCTTGTGTCTAATTTTATTCAAATTTGAAATAAACTTTAGGTTGTGCCATGGCAGGATAGCAGTTGTAAAGTTCGGATCGGCAAAGATGTGCGTAACAGTTTCTATAGGACAATCCTCGATTGAATCAAATATGTCAACGAACGCTTGCAGATCGTTGCATTTTACATAGTCGTCGAGCAGCGTTCGCACAAACTTGTTCGAATCGATGCAGTAAACTTTTTTCGCTTTTGTAGCGATCGACAATCCGATTAGCGAAGCACCGTTCAAACATAGCAATACAGAATCGTTATCGATTATTTTTAATGCGTTTAAAAATTTACGGGTTCGCATTTCGTCATTTAGGTAAGATATGTGCGTCCGCGATAGCATCAAATGCAAACCACACTCGCAGCTGAGCGGTTCAGAACTTCCATTTCCTGCCCTTCTCCTGACATCGAACCATAAAGCGAATTCGTCATGTGCTGATACGAGACACAGCTCGTCACCTTCGTCCACGGATATCTCTTTTGGAAGATAGTAAATTCCTTGCATCCAGTGATCGCGCCATGGTATACTCTCGCTCGGAAATTTTGCTGTCTTATCTGCGTCAGGGTGCATCCACCACGGAGCGCAACTCAGCATTATTTCACCTTCGGTGTCCATTTGTAAATCCCACCACGTGAAAACTAAATGAGCCGCACCGGAATTCACGCACTTTGCCATTTTTTGCATCACTTTACTTTTAGATATCGGACTGTCCCCAGACCAATCGAATTTTAATACCGGCAGCGGTTTTAATATCTCTTGGAACGAATCTACGGGTAGCTGATTCAGTTGCAGGTCGTGGATGTAAGCACCGCCGGGACAATGTTTTATCTGTAAGTGAAAATAATAAAAGAAATATTACAAAATCAAAGAGTTTTTTTGCACTGCAAATTTTCTAGATGGAGTGAAGTGATCCTATCAAAAAGTTGCATCAAATAATCAATGACAACATTATAATTGTCTGGAAAGGGGGTTCTTAATTTGTGACATTAGGAATTCATATTGTGAGAGGTCATCGCGAGTGAGAAAGCCTTCATTCGAGTCACTAGACATGTCACAGACATGTGATCGAAATTTGAAAATGCAATCTCACTCAAAGCCGTTGATACGGATCGATTCAATACCTCTTCATATAACATGATCTACACTTCCAGACTCCAGTAACCTCGCTCGTTGGAGATATTCAGAGGATAGTTCATGTCCTCTTTGTAGCTGTGGAAGCATGTGTGACATATTTAAGAATAAGCGCCACTGTTTAAGACGCTATACAATACTTTGAACACCACTGTAATCAGCATGATGTCATCTATGTCATGCAATGCAATTGAATATAATGCATTACCGAGCGAGCACGATATGCATTCTCTGGTTTGCTTCTATGAAAGGTCTGACAGGTGGTTTTGTAGGCGGTCTACAAATGTGGTGTCTTCTTGAGTTGGTTGTATGAACTCTCCTGGTAAACTTAGTTGTCTACCGAATGTCGGTTCCGCTGCGGAGGTTTCGGTATCCTGTCGGATGGCTGCTCGCATACCTAGTAGAACTGTGGGTAATTCGTCCAGTTTCTTGTATTTTATGTTGCCATTACTGCTGCTTTCAGAGTGTGATGCGCTCGTTCAAATTTGCGATTGGGTGAAAACTAGTTGTTCTCAACTTTTTTATTCCCTGGACGTATGTCAGCTTTCGAAATAGATTGCTTTCGAAATTTGTACCTGGATCGGAGGTGATCTTCTCTGGGCATCCATACCGTGCTATCCAGTGGTTGTAAAGAGCTGTTGCTGTTGTTTCCGCAGTCTGGTCTGGAAGCGGTATTTTTCTCTAGGAATGTATTCGATTTTGTTTGCTTGTTTTGTTGATGTTTTCCAGGATTCTAATACATGTGTGATGCATGCCGTGGTTGTGTGTTGATACGGAGCAGTGGTCCGTGTGAGTGTCGGCGAATCGGCGTAGCTTGTTGCTATCTGTGTAGTTCTGATTTCCAAATCAGATTGCGAGGTTGACTCTAGTTGAGTATTTGTTGAGCATCCGTCGTTGGGTGGCTTCTCCTGTCGAGTGTGTGCATCACGAAAAAATGTACTCTCTTTTACATGTGGTGTATTACGGCGTTGGTGGTCAACGTTTATTGAAGGAGCGAATTCTTGGAATCGCTCGGACAATGCGAGATAAACAAATGAGGTCAGCATGTAGCTGTTTTTGCTTCGAGCTTTCTGTTAACTCGTTGCAACCAGATTCGAAATAGTTTCCTTTGTTCGCTGATGAAACAAAGAATAATGGTTTTTGGGCGCGGTGACGCATGGTGTCATTCTCAAACACACGTTGTGAGAGATACCGCGGCGATCTCTATCGCTGAGGGTGCGAGAGTGTGCACGCTCAATCACCAGGGGTGAGAGGATGGTCGCGCGATTAGGTCACAATGCGGCGGGGATGCGATTATCTCAATAACGAGACGGTGTGAGAGACAGAGCGAAAAGGGACAATGTGCGAGGTTTGTCTAGCGGCACGGTTTCTCTATTGCCAAGGAGGGCGAGAGTTTCTCGAAAAAGGTGTTTTTGAGGCACGATTCGTCACGTGTGGCGGTCCACGTGTCGCGCGTTACGTTATTCATTGAATTTACACTGATAAGCGTTTCATCCGCCGTCGAACCGAATTGAAGCACTGACGAGCGAGGGTCACCAATTGTATCTGGTAACCAATATAGTTGTAGTCGAGGGTCATCAATTGTAGTTTCAACGTTGGGGTTACCAATGTGGAAGCCTGTGTCGCTGTTAAAGCGTCTTGTGGATAGTTGCCCAGTGTAGGCTGATAAAAGTTCAGTGCTGTGTTCCACCACAGGTGCTAACGAGGTTCGGTTCGACGGGGCGGAGACAAAAGAAACGCTTGCTCAAAATTAGTCACGTTTAATGTGCAACGTTCTAAATCTGAGGCGCAATCATTATATTCAATTGCATTGCATGACATAGATGATGTCATGCTGATTACAGTGGTGTTGAAAGTATTGTATAACGTCTTAAACAGTGGCGCTAATTCTTAAATATGTCACTTCTATTAATGTTTATTTTAGGGGTAATGTTGCTACATAGCAATACCCCTTACACAGCTAGACATATTTTGGCTGGCTGCAAGGCGGCTTTAGATCAAGGACGGTATACTTACCGCCATGACAAAGTCCTTGCTGTTATTTGCAAGGTAATTAGCCTCTCAGTGGCTCATGTCAACAAGGGTCTTACAGAGCCCTCCAAACCACCAATACAGTTTGTGCCGGATGGTTCTAAAGGCAAAAAACATTCCACTACAAAACCTTTCTCAATAATCGAGAAAGCTTCAGATTGGATTCTCGAGGTCTATTCGGTCTCTAAACAGTAGCATTTCTCTGAAAGTTTCAGATGTACAGCCCTGCATTCAGATATAATTCTTTACTTCCTATCTTGGAAGATGGCCCTTATTGTAGAATTTACTTTTCCATGGGAATCAAATATCCCAAAACTCCACGAGTACAAATTTAAATAAATACCATGATCTCATAAATGCCATCACCCGAAACGGTTTCACTGTTCACCTTCACACAGTGGAAATTGGCGCTCGTGGCCTCCCAGCCAAATGTCTGTTTCATCTCTTTAAGGATCTTGGCCTCTCCAGGAAAATAACTAACTCCTTTGATATACAAGAGATATCAAATAAACTTACACTAACATAGTTTATATCATATTTACAACTCTGGTAGTTATTTATATATTTCAACTTAAATTCGTATCGTTCACTTAATTAAGCGTAAATTGTAAATTGAGGTATGTCAATCTTCGCTTGATCTGCACCCGCACAAGTTGGCCTATACAAGCTTCACATAATAGATCACCCACGCTTGGCGTCATCCGCGGACATTCATTTGCTCTTGTTTACTTAAGCAGTTTTATAGGCCCCTCGGAAGTTCCTAATATTTCCGTGTAGATTGGGCTATAATGGCCAATTTGTCAATGTGGTCGGCTCAGCTCGCGGGGCAGCTCATATCCGGGAGCCTCCTCGAAGAGGGACCAACCTGGTGAACCCGCTGTGAACTCGGGCGGAACTGGATAGCTGACGCATGGGGCGGGCTCACCGGCCGTGTCGCCACTGACTGATACCCGGAGGGGTCTGAGAACATATGTTCTTTAAGGCGTGGGGGCAGGCATCGACCTGTCGCCGCCTATCCTTAGAAACGACCTGATGACCACCCGATCTCAGGTGAAAGTTGCCGAATAAAGGACAGCACTGGTCCACGATATTTCTCACGAGTCACGGAATGCCGCGTTATCATAATATTAATTGTATGTCACCTGCTACAGGCGAACCTGTCCACCCCGGAGCGTTTCAACGAACTTTATCGCTATATCACTTCGAAGCGAAGCGCAGAGATTTGGCGACGTAGACAAATCTACGTACCAAGCTCCACCACTGCCCGTTAGAGTCTAACGCCTTACGGCGAGGCACAGGGAATTGCCACCTTACCCCCTAACTCCCAGATTTAGTCGGATTCCTCCGACCACCCCTCTGGTTGCAGGTTCGAGGTCACTTGCGTGGTCCTCTACCTCAAGCGAGCGGCATTCCTGATTGGAATATAGCGGACACAGGGCATCCATTACTCGGCAACTGTCATCCGAGAACGGGTGGCCCACAATATTGATTCTGTGGATAAGCAGCTAGAGGTACCTACTGACCCCCGCTTTCTTAAGAAGCATATACTTCTAAACTCCTCCAGATATTAGTCAGTGACAGCACGGCCGGTTTGCCCGCCCCGTGCGCCAGCTGTCTAGATCAGCCCGAGTTTCCATCCCCAGATTCACCAGGTTGGTCCCTCTTTGAGGAGACTTGGGGATAGGAGCTTCTTCGCGAGCTGGGCCGACCAAAGACATAACGGCCATCATAGCCTAGACTCCACATAACCATTATCATGATAGGTAAAGGTTGCGCAAGCGACTTCGTGCCGGGACCAAACAGGCTACATGGAGAAATCCATCTAAATTTGGTAGCAAGGGGGTGAGGCCACCCGCTGGGTGGCACTTCTCAATGCCTCGGCTTAAGGAGCAGAACTCTTGCGGGCTGAGGTGGAGCTTGGTACTTATATTGTTTTCGTCTACCAAGTCTCTGTGTTTCACTCCGGGTTGATATAGCAATAAAATTCGTTGAAACGCCCCAGGGTGGACGGGTTCGCCCATAGCAGTTGACATACAACATATAGCCCCCTCCGGGGTATACATGCATCCAAATGACCCATCCTACACACCTAAATGAACATTTAAATTTGATGCTTCCTCTACTTTGGATTTCGCTTAAGAATCATGTATTTGGTTTGTACTCGTGGTCCTGTATAATAAGATACTATTATTATATTCTACTATTACCTGTTTAATATATGGTTAAATAGTTGCCTTGGAGATAAATAAAATAAAATTAATGCATTCTTTTTTTCAGTTGCGAAAACACCTGAAGAATAAACGCCTAGAAAGCATTACACAAGTAGGCGTAGATCGAATTATCGATTTACAATTCGGCACGGGCGAAGCCGCCTACCATGTCATATTAGAGCTATTCGACAAAGGAAATATTGTGTTAACCGATAAAGACCACATTACACTCAATGTTCTGAGACCCCACACGGAGCAAGATACATACAAGTGAGTTTTTACAGAGTAGACAAAATCCGTCTAGGCTTAGCTGAGCTTAATTAAAGGAATTAAATAAAATTAATAAATAAACTGTAGTTGTTTTGTGCGACACAGAAAACTTTGAAATGTAAAAGAACAAAAATCTGCCATAGTACGGGCATTAGCCTAGTTGGTAGTTTTTGTGTTTATAACTTTTTTGCTACTTTATCTGAAAATTAATAAAATAATTAGAAATAAAATAGTTGTGGTTGGAGTTGTACCTAAGTGACTTTTTTAGTAAAAAATAATTTTAAATACCATAATACTCATTCCGGGTTCACAGTCGCTTGCACGGCATCTACCTAATGTAATAACGTTGTTTTCCGTAACTTGGAAATATCTCGGACCTAAGAATTCGCATTTTTTTTTTTAATCGATTTAAGATCATCCTTATTTTTAATTATTAGTTGTTATTATTTATAATCATCAGTTTAATTGCCAAGGCTTGATAAAACTTCATTTGAATGTAAATACAAAATCTCAAAAGTTTCAAATACTTTTTGTCAGTTACCGATTTCTCCTCCCGCGACGATGAAACATAGAATTAGCCATTCCTTGTAAGTCACACTTTCAAGTATATTACTATTTTTGTTTTAACAAGTGTCTTTGTTTATAGATTTGCAGTTCGTGAAAAATATCCTTTGGAACGTGCCAAGTATTCAGCAGAACCGCCAACCGCTGAACAATTATTAGAAATATTAAAAGATCCGAAGAAGGGTGACAACCTTAAGAAAATACTCAATCCTCGATTAGGTTCGTATACAAACACGTTTATAATTGTGTCATGATGCAACTGTGGCAGTTAGAGTAGACCCTTGCTATAACGCGGCTCTTTATACTGCCGATTCGGATATAACGCAGGTAGCGGGGGCGATTTCACTCAAATTTTATTACACTCAGGGGCGGCTCGTGCTCGCGGGAGGCGGTAACGGGCCGGGCTTCATTCATTTCGTCAGTCGGCAGTTGATCTGCAAGCTACGGTCCTATATATTGCATCTGAGCTTGCATGGCAAGCATCACTGCGGAAACAATACACAACTGCTGGAAGAACTCAACTCAATCGGATCTGCAAGTAACACCTCAAATAGATACATTCAACATCGGATGTAAACATATAACTGGACTGTTTCTTTGCTTTGGACATGACCCGAATTTGTCAAATATTGGTTGAGGCCGAATTGATAAACCAAATTTTGGACAAAGGGGGGTACAGAAGATATTTGCCAGCATTTGTACAACCTAATGATAGTTGAGACAATTTGCGGAAAAGGAAAGACAGAGGAAGAAGGGAATGGAGAAATGCCTGACCATCATACTTCGCCTCCTACTATAAAAGAGGTTACAAATTCATCGAAAAAGTAATGCAATGGGTGGAACTGCATGAAAGTGTTACAACTTGTATCACTTAAAACGGACATGTTAAATAATTTAGCTAATTCTAAGCAGAAGAAGATTACATACTTTTTTAATTGTGCATATGTGAAATAAACTTTTTATTGATAAATAAACTTTTACTGGTTAGAACATCATGCTTTTTAGCACATCCGTAGTATTACGTAGGACGGGCAATAGATTGATACATGCTGTGCGTTTGTTCGTTTGTTTGACCATCTGAAAACTTCTCGTGGTCCGATCTTAACCAAATTTGGTATGCAGCCTCCCTGGGTGACCCTAAGTACCACCAGGTGGCAGCAAATTCGATCCGAGTCCTGCAGGTCCTGCTGCCGGTTTATCCTGGTTTACTTGGCCTGGGGGAGTATCTGACCAATAGGTAGAACGAGCATAGTGTATATGGGTATTTTTGGAATAAATCGTGGTGACGGGAGACACTTGCTGGAATAGGTTTTAAGCCATTTTGGATAAGTCAGAGGTTACCAATCATGGGACAGGCCAAAGTTGCCGATGTATATCTCTACTTTTCCTGTTATTAATTACATAGAGTGCATAGTTACTGAATACAATATGTAGTGAATATCTTTAGATATCGAGTCTACTGCATGGGCGAACTATTGTATTGTTTTTTGTTACAATGCAGGTTCACATTACTTACTGCCTCAAACCCACGTGATAGTGAGGGTCCACTGCATTTGGATAAATGTCTATAAGTGAAAAGGGACAGAAACGAAAAACTTTGTGCTTCAGATAATAGATATCAGCAAATTGCTGCTCTCCGATAACCAAATAATAATAAAATATGCAATCTTAATGCGGTAATTCCAACGGTGAAAGGTCTCCTTCAGCATAAAGGCCATCATCGACAATCAACCACAAAAGTAGTAATATTTTTTTTTTTTTTTTAAGAATTTGGCCCAGCTTTAATTGAACACTGCCTAGCCGAGCAAGGATTATCTGGAAATTTACAGATATCTTCAGATCCTGATAAGAAATCATTTAATCCTGAGAAAGATATGGAGCGCCTTATTGCCGCCCTGCAAATTGGTTGCCGAATGTTCGAAGAAGCTAGGACTAATATTTCTAAGGTTTGCCTTTGATTTCATTCTTTTGGCTTTGGTATTGTGACTGCAAACCTTCTTATATATTAATTTTTAAAGATTTCATTAACTTCTCATTCCGTTTAGTTCAAATCTTGCAACCCCGGTCTTGATACTGCAGCGGTATGGTTTTCCTAAAATTGACGATATGCTGGTTTCAAATGACGATATGCTGAAGTGCATGCATATTTCTGCCAAGTATTGTTATCTGCTTAATAATCTTTTTTTTTCAGGGTTATATTATTCAGAAGAAGGAAGAGCGTGCTCCTAATCCGGACAAACCGGATGAGCCTCAGTTCCTCATCACAAATCAGGAATTCCACCCGCTTCTGTATCATCAGCACCAAAATGTGCCGCATGCCGAGTACGAGTCCTTCGATAGAGCCTTGGATGATTTCTTTTCGACTTTGTCAAGTCAAAAAGCAGATTTGAAGGTATGACAAATGTGCGAATGTAAATTAAGGGTCACAAGTTTAAATGGCTAATTGGTTTGAATTTCAGTTAATTGGTTTCATATTGAAAGTCACTGGTCGTCGCCCATCACTTGTCATTTTCCAACTCAACCCTTCACTATATCGCCAGTCTTATAGCCACCACTGATAGAAGAGGCACAGCTGGTTGGTCTGTGGCGGACTTCCTACTTTTGATTTATTCAAATTACACAATTTTGCCATTGGTTAATTGCCAAACCAGCCTAACTAATTGCCAAGAGCGGGTAGTATTGCCATTTCGTGAACTAAAAGGATCCCGAAGACTATCGTAGTTGTTTGATATTATAAATAAAATTAAATGAATTTACTCCGTGAAGTTTTTAAGCACCCAACGTTTGGGCGATGTTGCATCCACCATTATCCGAGGTAGACTACGTGGACAACGGCGGTTGCAACATCGCCGAAACTTCGGGCGTCAAAAAACTTCAAACAGTAGATTCGTTTAATCTTATAATACCACGGTGGCAACTCTGCGCCGGAAGTTATTACCACAAAGTGGCAACTCCGAGGCACTAGCTGTCAAAGTGTGAGAAAAGACGTAAATGTGCTAGATTTCTCGGTCAGATCCTCTTCTATTGGGTGTTTTTTTTAGAGGTGTACAATTTAGACTCTTACAACTATAAATTGAAATAAAACACATAAAAATAATGTAAATAG
>JAOPUG010000192.1:962743-975864 GCA_027564375.1 Micropterix facetella
CAGGAAATTTCTAAGTACAGTCCAACCAACATAATTATATGGAGCGACGGATGTCCTTACCAAAATCGCAACGTTAACCTATCTAACGCACTCCTTGTATTGGCAACCAAACATTCTGTATTTATTAAACAGAAATATCTTGAGGTTGATGGTTTAATTGAATGGTTTTTATTTGAAGTCGATACGACAAGTATTAACGGATATATGAGAATTTGAAATCGTTGTTAAATATTATACGTTTGCTGAGCGAGTATCGTCGGGAGGCGGTGATGTCAGATTACCTGTTAGCCGGGCGCGTGCAATACTGCTCATGTGCAATACGGGTGAAATGGTCTGATTTTTGGCCCATCCATAGTATTATGTAGGATGGGCCATATAGTCTGATGCATGCTGTGTGTTTGTGCGTTTGTTTGTTTATCCATATGTCTGAAGACTTCCCGTGGTGCAATCTTAACCAAATTTAGTATGCAGCCTCCCCAGTTGACCCTAAGCACCACCAGGTGGCAGTAAATTCGATCCGAGTCCCGCAAATGCTGCTGCAGGTGCATCCTAGTTTACTTGGCCTGGAGGAGGATCTGATCAATAAGTAGAGCAAGCATAGCATATATGTGTATTTTTGGAATCCTGGTGAAGAGATAAACTTGTTGGAATAGGTTTTAAGCCATTTGGGTGCTGTCGCAGGTGTATCCTGGGTTACTTGGCCCGGAGGAGGATCTGACCAATAGGTAGACCAAGCATAGGGTACACGGGTAGTTTTGGAATCGTAGTGATGTGAGAAATTTATTGGAATAGGTTTTAAGCCACTTGGGTGCTGCTGTAGGTGTATTCTGGTTTACTTGGCCTGGAGGAGCATCTGACCAATAGATAAAGCAAGCATAGCGTATATAGGTATTTTTGGAATCGTGGTGACGATAAATACTTGTTGGAATATGCTTTAAGCCCTTTTGGATAAGTCAGGGATTACCAATCACGTGACGAGTCAAAGTTAACGATGTATATCGTTTTTTTTCTTGTTGGAGCGAGCGCATGTATGATAATGGAGCAAGAATTCGATCATGGCTCATCAGATAAACTACCTAAAATTTGCTATCTATTTTGCAAGCAGTAATAATGTATCGGTGCAGAAATACGCAGTTTAAAAGCATCCACATTAGATCAGACATTGTTATTTCCAACAACAACCTACCCAGGAAAAATTTGGAGAATCCGAGAACACCCTCAAGAATCCAGAGCGTGGGGGAGATACACCCACCCCTCAGCCCCTTACCCTCTTCGAAATTCCCGGCTTTCGCGGAAATCAGGAATTTTGCAAAATATGTACATAGTTAGGCTGCCGACACTTTTATAGAATGGCAAATTTTATCCATAATTAGACAGAGTAGGTAGACTCTCAATGCTTAGTAATAATAGTAATATTAAGATAATCTTGAAGCAGGTGTGTTTCAAAGTGTGTTGGCTGATATGCATGTCATTCTAAAAGCGATCTTTGTTTTCGTGTTTATGTGAAGTTAACCGATAATAGTGGATGCCTATTATTATTATTATTTAACTAGGTAACCCTGCGACTGCAGGCGACGCGCACTGCGCGTTTAACTCTTTCCATACGATTCCGCGGGGTATTAATTCGCCGGGGGACACTATTTCCCCATCGAATCTTTTTCCATTGCTCTACAACAGGGGTCTCCAAACGTTTTTACAGGTGTGCCACATTGACTTATCAAAAAATATTGGCAGGCAAGAATCAAACGTATTTTTTTTTTATAAAATTTTTAATAAATTGTTAACTTAAAATGTGTAGGTACTTTCCTTGAGTAATGTTCAGTATAATAATTGGAAAAATAAAACAATTTTGTAGAAAAATAAATGTATATAAATGTGAAACATACCGTTGTCAATCAACAATTATATCTTGTCGAACTTCGTAGCACCTATTATTAAAAGAGACCGTAAATGTTAATCAGAGAGCCTTGTGTGGTAAGCTGATTTTATGTACTTCATATTTGAGAATGTTTTTTCACACAAATACGTCGTTCCGAACACTGAGAGTGGTCTACGAACTATGTCTCTTCAGGTTGGGGTAATCTTCAGGAAGATAGGTACTTATAACGGTCAATTTTGTTTTCGTTGTTGTATTTGTCTTTCAATGTTTTATTTGACTGAAGTTCTATTATATGCAAATCTACTGAAAAGGTGGCAGGCTCACCACAATCGAAAGGGTTTTCAAAATCGGCAAAGTGGTTTTAAATTGCTGTTTTATTGTAACTTGAAATGTTGACTGGAAACATTGATTGATCAGAAGTTTCTGGGCTTAATTTTTCGCAACATTTAAAATACGCTAAGTTGCCTGTACCTAGATGTGTCTCAAACAAGAGTAGCTTTCGCCGGAATGTATTGATGTAGTTGTACAGGTTCGTTATGAGAAAGTTCTCACCATGAAGTTTCAGGTTGAGTTCATTGATATGTTTTGGTAAATCGTCATAAGACATAACAAATCGCCGCTTGACAGTACAGCATATACACTGTATATTTTACGATGAGTCACCTGCTACGGGCGAACCCGTCCACCCCGGAGCGTTTTAACGAAATTTATGGTTTTATCACCCCGAGGCGAAATGCAGAGACTTAGGACGTAGACAAATCTACGTACCAAGCTCCACCACCGCCCGTAAGAGTCAACACTGGGAATGTTCAAACCCAGTGGGCTTTCTCGTGCCCATACTCCCAGATGCGATCAGATTACTCCGATCCCCCGTCTGGTTACAGGTTCGAGGTCGCTTGCGCGGTCCTCTATCTCTAAAATGGCATTCCTGACTGGAATATGGCGGATACGGGGCGGCCATTACTCGGCAACTCTCACCCAAGATCAAGATCAAGATAAGCAGCTAGAGGTGCCTACTTCCCCCGTTTTCTTAAGAAGCATACACTTCTATACTCCTTCAGGTATCAGTCAGTGACAACACGGCCGGTTTGCCCGCCCCGTGCGCCAGCTATCCATATCAGCCTGAGTTCCCGTCCCCAGGTCCGCCGCACAACGGGTTCACCAGGTTGGCTCCCTGAATAGGAGTTGCTCCGCGAGCTGGGCCGACCAAAACACAACGGCCATCATAGCTCAGACTACACAGAGCCATTATGATCCACTGCATATGAGCGATAGCCTTAACAGTTAGACAATGCAGTTACAGAGTGACTGAAAAATCACCTATATAGGGGCGGCAGAATCAGACTTCGCCCCGGGCCCAGTTTTATATTCGCACGGCTCTGATAAACAGAGCTACTTATTACAGTTGTTAATCGCAGCTGCCAGTTAGTTTCGCAGATTAGCCAGTGGCTGCTAGAGTAGTGGCGCGGAAACGGAAACGGAGGCGATAAACTCGGACGACGCGACATACAGTCTACGGATGCCGCCACCGCCCGACAAATTACGCCACCAAACAATGGACGATAAAAAGCACTATTGCTGCAGCATATTTGCAGTATTGTAAATTCACTCAGAACGGATCTACTGTTAGACCGAGAGTCCTTTACAGTTTGCGTTTCGCCGCCAATCTGCATAGTACAGTCCCAAATCGCGCAAAATTATGTGACAGCTTCCAGTTTTGAATACTTTTCTACATGCGGATGATGACACTGTATCAACGCCGCAGATTAACACTTTTCGGCCTTTGAAAATTTTGGTCATCAATCAGTCTCCGAAGTTATTAAAAGAAGATATGAACATTGTTTTGTCATCAGTGTAGAGTTGACTTATCTCATGGAAATACCCGAAGATCAATCCTACTGATGTATCCTATCAGCATTAGGATGATGACACTTCTTACCGGCTACAGTATCACGGCGAGAATATCCGAGAACACATGAGAAAGTGATAGTGGAAAAAGGAGTGGATACCTTATCTCTTCTCGTTCTCGTCTGTTCTCCGCCTGGTATCGGGTTTTTAGCCCGGTTCAAGGGTTTATCGGGCGAGAAAAAAACACTGTCCACGTCTCTATTCGGCCTTAGTGCGATGTGAGAAGTGGCGTAGACTGCGTGTGTACAATCATTTTGTTTTCAGCCTCTCTTCCGTTTCCTAAAATAAGTAGTAATGAATTAGAGTTCATGGAATATTTTCTATCCCAGCCAATATTGTGGTACTCTAAACATCCTCACTATAAGAACAAGCCTTATTAGCCCCCTTGTAATATTCATACCTCTTCCTTACCATTGATTATATACTACAGAATTCAATCAATACCCTTATGGTAACGGCCCACCTTATTATATTGTCTAACGACAATCACCTTACAGGCGGCCAACTTTAATAGTGTCACGTGGCAGTACTCATGCGGTCACCCATCATCACAATTAATTTCTCAAAAGACATGTTAAGGATGTAAAAAAATATGATCACAAAATCAGTTATTGCAATCAAACAAAAATACTAATAAATGAGCAACTTTCAGAATCAACCAAAATTAAATTATGTACATATAACGGAAATAAATAATAAAAACTGGCAGGGGGAAAACCCCAAAGGGTTATCAAACTTTGGCTAACATCTAAAACCGCTCGGTTTTCATCGCGTCGGCAATCATGCGACGACCCGAGAAGCATGGGGCCCGCGTCACGACCGCGACCCGCAGCCATCTCGGCCGACGCCAATATCGGCGTCTCGCTCGGTCGTCATATTCTAAAATAGAAATATTAAATAATTTCCGATCGCCATCTATCGGTTTAAATTCTAATCACTTATAAGAAAGCTTGTGGAGACACTCGATAGAATTTTAATAGTTTTAAAAATAGGTTCAAAATACAATGAAATACCTCTTATAGACGCATAGTGGTTTAATACATTCGTTTTGCTATTTTGGCGGACACGCGACAGCCGCAAACTTACCTGAATCGAAATAAAAGAACCGTAGGTCGTACATACCCCAAAATCAACTGGTCTCTGCGCATTGACCATAACTATTAATTAGGGAAATCTTTTTTTGAAGTCGAAAGTAGTTTACTCGAGTTATCGTGCATAGTAACAAAACCTTGCAGGATTGTAAGACTTGGCCCCCTCAGGGGAGCCGAAGTAATTACAAATTATGAAACAATACAAAAATGAAAATAAAATCAGTGAACATGAACATATCTAATATAATACTAAAAAAAAAAAAATTATAACATTCGAAATCAAATCACACAGTATAGAAGGAAAATTACAATAAAAAACACAGAAATAGCCAAAAAACAAGAAATGACAACTCCTTCAGATTATATAGGCATATATAAAATTACTTTGCCTGTTGCTAAGCTGTGTGTATGGTCATAGTATAATTACCATGGTATGTTATAGGTAATACAAAGTTATATTTCTGTATTGCGTTGTGCGTTGATAATCTGAAGTAGTGGCTATTGGTCGATGAATGTAAGGAGATTTATTCCTTGTTTCGCGTAAATGTGTATTTCCATTGGTTGAATGTATTTGTTTATTTTTGTGGAGTTCACATACACACTCAAGAATTACAAGTATCCATCTGCTTTCATCCAAGTACTGACCACGCCCCAAGCTGCTTAACATTGGTGATATTACGGGAACCAGTGTTTCAACGTGGCTACAAGCATTACGACGGAGTAAAATGTCTAGAATTAGTAAAAACTCAACTCGAAGGAACAAAAATTAAATAATGGTTATTGTATGGAACTCTAACTTCACTCAAATTAAATACTGTCTACTTTATTAGGAGATAGATGGAAGCACTCTATGAGGGGCCCTAACCAATCACTTAATTAAGCTTCTGAAATGTCATTTAAAACCTCCTCATTTTTTTCTTAGCACCCGATACTTTATTGTCACATGGTGATTCCTTTTACAAGCGTGCCGCCGATCAGGTCTAAAAACTATTCTGCTATAGAATGCCTGAACAGCTCTAACTTTCGCTGCTTCTTCGTCTTATCCAGGGGTTTTCCAGAAACGCACTTGCGACGCCGCCTTCGCAACACCTTGTTACCGTCAATCAACGACCTCCATTGGTCGGTAGCCGACGAAATGGCGTACAGCGACTTCACGTTCAACAGCTGCAATATTATGTAGACCGTTTCCACCAGAAGATTCGTCAGGATATATGCTTTAAGTGAGAGGCCGATGCCCATCAGCGCAAGGACCGAACGGAAATACATATTGAATAATAGAAAGCTTGCTCACCGGTGCTACGTTTTTCGAGAATAAGGGGTCCCTTAAAAGATGCCGGAACGAGCAGACGATGACCGCCAATACAGTTTGTGGGAGAAACGTCCGAACAGGTATTGGGAGAAAACTAAATACTTGAATTTGTAGATTTTTCTATAAATTGAGAGAACTCACCTTTTTTTACAATATATTACCGATATCGGGGTAAAACCCACCAAGCAGAAGCAGAAACCTTAACTAGACAATTTAATTAATTTAAAGAATTTGAGACAAATTAAGCTTTTATTAAGCAGTTTAAATACTCCTTATTTGATCGAAGCGCTAGCTGTTTACTTAAATACGTGGAGCCCTTTTGACCTAGTCAAGAATTCACTTGCGTTAGTCATAGTGATAAGGAGAGTAATGGCCAGTTTTTGAACATGTTGAGCACAGGTTGAACATTTTGATGAGTGATAATAACTTTGAGCAATACCGTTTATATAATCATTAGAGTGCTAAATAATCATCTCTGGCATGCAGATGACCTCATCTATTGGCGTAGCTGGGGGGAGCCCCCCCCCATCCCGAAAACGAAATATATGTATTAATATTACTTCGGCCACCATAGTGGCCAAGTCTTGAAATCGTGCGTGAAAAATGTTAGTATGCACGATAACTCGAGTAAACTACGTCCTATTTAGAAAAATCTTTAGGCAATCGATAGTTATGGCTAATGCGCAGAGCCCAGTTAATTTTTATCTATGTACATCCTACGGTTTGTTTTTTTATTGTAATAAGTAAGATAATACAATTAATTGATGTCACTGGGCGAGAAATGAAGTATCAGGTGAACATATGCGCTGCGGCAGTACGTTTACAAATGATTACGTCATTCGACACGCCCCATGAGCCCTGGTGCAAGAGAGACGCAGTGCTGCGATCGGCATCGCCCGAGATTTTCGGGTCAGCATTCAGTAATATCAGTCGGAGCAGTTGGAATCGAATCCGCTAGAGGCTAAAGAATTTATATTACGGCTTTATACTTTAAAAGCGTGGAACTTTGTTCCTGGCGGAGGTCACCCGACCGCACACGTTTTTTTCAGTAGCAAAAGCCTACATCAAAAAACCTTGGTAATGATTTTCAACTCAGTTATTTATGTAGAATAAGCCAAATTTGATAATCATTTGATGCTTGGTTAAACTGCACTCATTCTTCGACAATTCAAACATACTCAAATTTGATGCTTTTATATCGTTTACATGTATAATCTATGTATAATCTAATGTAGAATATAATGTATAATAAAATAAAATATATAATCTAATGTACAATATAATGTACAAAGAAAAGATATGTAGTATAAAAACAATGTTATTTTGGTTTAGTTTTATGTGTAGAATCTCCCACTTGTGTGGTGCTCGCTAACAAAACTAAATAAATACTTTACTTTATCTCTATGGGAGCTATTTCTGAAAAACTAGTAGTTGTTTCTTATTTATATTTCGTCTGAAAAGTACCTACAAACTCAGACATCCATTTGTTTTTAAAATCCACAAAGCTCAACTACTGTGATGACTCAAAATATCCTTTAGTTATCCATTTATTTTCAATTATTTTTTTTAATGAATTTTTAATTTTTAATAAAAAAAAGTTTTCCTTAAGAGTCGATGATCGAACCTCAGTCGCCGTATAAGGCGTTCATGTGCTGTTATAGAAGTTATAAAAAGGCAATATGACTATCAAATCTGGCTTCCTTGCAAACTAGTTGCGAACAGCGTCTTTCGCCAACATCCATACCACATTGAATACACCGGTTCTCGCCCGATCACGTTAAGTTAAGCAGCGTCGGGCGCGGTCAGTACTTGAATCGGTGACCACCTGGGAACTTTTTGCACTTACATAATAATTTGACTGGTTATACTTTTACCCCCCCCCCCCTAGGGGGCTAAGTCTTACAATCCTGCGATGTTTTGTCACTATGCTTGATAACTAAAGTAAACTACTTCCGATTTCAAAAAAACTTTCGCCAATCGATAGTTATTGCCAATGCGTAGAGACGAGTTGATTTTGGGGTACGTACAACTGCGATTTTTTGTTTCAAGTCAGTTAAGTTTGCGGCTGCCGCCTTTCTGCCAAAATAGCAAAACGAATGTATTAAGACATCAGCCCTAGAAATAAAAATATGCTTAAAATGCCGTTGACCAGGTGTTTTACTAAACACGTTTAACAGCCGTTTAGCTTGTTTGTTTGTAAGTTTTGTTTAACTAGACAACCAATTCAGAGACAAGGTAGACTTTTTACCTCGGCCAATTTTTGCCAGGCGGTGGACGGGTGTTGATTGCATTTGAGTCAACTTTGTTTCCATTCTACTAATTATGACATAATCGCATTGACTAAATATGATCCAAACAGATATGTTTTCTCCACGGCCATAATAAAATATGAACGACCTAAACGTACAACAACTTACATTTACAAAAAATGGTATAATCAACATGATAACGGCAAGTTCCACTCTTGGATCTCTTATAGGCGATAGTCTCATATCTGATAATGTGTCGACCACGGGTGGCAAACGCAATATTAGCGCCAAGACTGCTTTGACGAAGATCGCAATGGCGGCGTACAGTAAGCACTGGCACCACCATGCCAATATCGATGGCGGTTTCCCTGAAATTAAACAAAATTACTTAAACTATAATTTTCTTAAATTTTCAATGCAGGGTTGTGACCATTTGAATTGAATGAATACAAATGAAAGTTATACAGCTGCAAACGAATTATGCTATAAAGAGTTTGCTGACGATTTAATGCTATAAATCACAGGATTTTTAGATCACTCCGAAAAGGGACATGCCTTGCGAATAGGTACTCTTTTTGGAAAGTCACTAATGATTTCCACGAGCTCCGTCTAAACCGACGAGGCGACGGTGATGCAAACAAATTAAATTCTATTAATGAATTTATGTTTTAATAATCCAGTTGATAGGCATTCCTACACTTGGTAGAGTCAACATTAACAAAAATTACTACTAAAATATGTATATTATGAACATACACTATAAGGTATATTAATATGAAGGTGAAAATATTCGATAATTTCACGAATAATCCTATGGACAATAATACTAATATTCAAACAAAATTATTTGATAATGGCAGTGGCCAAACAGACCAGACCATGCATGCGATAGTGAATTTTTTTATATTTTCGTACTAAATATTGAAATGTTCTGCAATCGCTGTACCTGTCTCCATTCAACAAACATAATGGTTCCGGTGAAACCGCTGTGCGGTGGATCTAGGGACGGAAACTCGGGCTGATCTGGACGGCTGAAGCGGGTGTAGGTAGGTACCTTAGGTTATCTATCCTTAGAAACGATTCGCTGGCTACCCAATCTCGGGTGGCAAGTAGAGCAAAGGATGCCACGAATCGGCGATACTTGCAGTAAGGAATTGCAGCTGCCTGAGGAAGAGAACCGCGCAAGCGATCTCGAACCTGAAACCAGATGGGTGGTCAGAGGAATCCGACTAAATCTGAGAGTCAGGGGGTGAGGCTGCCCGCAGGGTGGCAATTCCCTGTGCCTCGCCGTAAGGCGTTGGACTCTGACGGGCAGATGGTGGAGCTTGGCAAGTAGATGGTCTACGTCCCCAAGTCTCTGTGTTTCGCCTCAGGGTGATACAGCGATAAGGTTCGCTGAAACGCTCCGGGGTGGACGGGTTTGCGCGTAGCAGGTGACATAATCAATCTGCATTCAACAAACGACGAGTGGTATTGCAATCACTGGTAAAGAATAAGATACCTATCTAAACCAAGGTAAGACTGCAAAGCTAAGCAGTCAGTCTTTTTGCATCATAATTTATTTATTTATTTTTATTCAAAACGTACAGAATATCAATAAAATATAAACATAATCGTTATCGATATCAAAGGGAATGATGTTTTAAATTATAAACAATATATTACTAAGGAACACAAAATATTCTCCAAACACAAAGATAATAAAAAAGAATAAAAAAAGAGAAAATTAATAAGAATAAGAAAGAATACAAAAAAGAATTTTAAATTTAGAGGTAAGGCCACTGTGTTTGTATGTGAGTTTATTGGTGTTGGTTTGTGCTAAACGAGGAATGAGTGCAGTTTAACCAAGCCCCCCAGCTTGGTTAAACCGAAGATCCAGCTTAGAAGTTGATATAGACTTAACTTTGCTACATACAATTAGGTTGGTATCCAAACTAAGAAGTGTATGCCATGACACCCTCGAAAAGATCGCATAGGATAACAGAATACGCTTTACGTGGGTGAAGGGAGATAGTGGAGTCAGGGGTAATGAGGTTGGACAGACTCGTCTGACAGGGATCGGGTAACTCTCCAATTGGGCCAGAGCCGATAATATCATTAGCAGAGGGATACACGAGGACCATATTGCAAGACTAAACCAGTAGTTGCATTAGGGAAAGGTGGAGGAGAACAAATCTAAGACAAGTAAAGCGTGCTATTAGGGAGCCTACCTTTAGACTAACTAGATACTGCTTGAAACTGTGTAGGAACAACTCACGGAAAGCAGTGGGACTGCTAACAGGGCACTGCCGACAAGCGCCTTCACACACTTGGGATAGTGAAAGACCCCCATATGAAGGGGCTGCGGAGTGGAAGAGGATTCAGCAGAGCATATAGTAAAGAGCAGAGAAAAATAATGGGCGCATATGAGGTAGCTACACAGTATACAGACTGTAGCTTCTCTTACAGCCGCATTTATAGTCGAGTATCGGTCGTTACTTGAGTAATGCCCAATATTCGACTCATGCCTGAGTACTAGTTTTCGTTTTACATTCGAGTCCAAGATGGCGACTGATACTTAAGTAGTGGTTTGGTGTTAATAACGGACTACGTGTACTTGAGTATTACTTCGAAATGTCAGATGCCATTTTCGCCAATTGCACATTTGCTGTAATTTCGTTGCATTGCGGCTTCCTTGTGAATTTCATTGTTTTTCCCTTTTATTATTGACCTCTAAGCTTGTTTTTTGGATTTTGATTTGTTTTGCTATAGATTTAAAAATTATGTGTGGATGGAAATTATGTGTGGACAAAGCGCAAAAGGCCTTGATCAGAGTCATTAATAAAAAGCCATATCGCTCCCCGTCCGACGACCTATATAAAAACTTCAAAGTACTAGACGTACGCCAACTATACATACGCACGGTTCTGGTGCGCTATCGGAGGGACCTCATGGAAAACACGGATAGAGACAAACCAGAACATAAACACGATACTAGACACAAAGATATACAGATACAACCAAAAATGAGGACTGTATACGGACAACGACACTACTTATATCTAGGACCAAAACTATACAATATATACCACTCACATATAGGACAGACATTAAAAGAAGCAGAAAGCCATTACAAGAGAGGGGTGACACATTGGCTGTCTAAATCTACTAGAGAAGAATGCGAAAAATATGTTTCCGAAATTATACGGTAAAGTCCGTGCATTGTATTTTAAAATTTAAATGGGCTGTATTACATATAATTCAAATTTATGTTTGCTTTATATACTTAGTAATCAATATATTATAGTAGATATATACAGTACGTAAAAGAGGATACCTATATATTTACTAAAAAAAATATATATATATAAAATCTTACTTTTAACATACATTTTACGTTATATTTATTAAACCTATATACCTATATATTTATTAAAAATAAAAAATATAAAAAGTCTTATTTTTAACATATATTTTACGCTATGTTGTATATTATAGAATGTTATATTATATCGGGTTATACTATGATATATTATGCTATATTATAATATGTCATATTATATCCTGCGTATGAATGTATTTGTTCCCAAGAGACGGAAGGAGAACAGCATGCAAGGCGCACAGGCTCGGCAAAACACCACATCACTTAATATCCATCACCCTGACAGGTATATACCTAGTAGGGTGATGTAATCCTGAAGAAAAATGCCTTTCCCGACATTTCTTTTATGCATCAAAAAATGTTTAAAAACATGTAACGCAATTTATGTAAAACGAAATATAAATAAGATAAAAAAAATATAGTACCTATACTTTAATATATTCCAAACATATGGGAACGTATAAAAATGAGTCTTTATGAATAGCTTTAATCTTAGCTGAATTATCTGAACTGTATCTGATAAACGAATCACGGCAGATAGGGTCAGATAGAGAAATGGTGGTCACCTAAGCAGTAATGAAAATAAAGTATGATATAAAAACTAACCACACAGTTATGAAGCCATTTTTGTCTACTTCCTGACTTTATGAGGATACAAGCGGATCTGCCCATGCTCGCAGGGCATATCAATGCCAGTAAATAAAACATTTTTTCAATTTTTCTTCTTTAAAAAGCACCAATGCTACTTAAAAAATATTTTGTTCAATTTTTCAATCGTTCAAAAAGTTTTATTCAAAATTTTTCAATTGTTCAAAAAGTTTAATTTTTATGAATCACACCGATTACTTGGCCCCTCAAGAGTCTATGTTTCGTATTTCAAGTCAATCGGTTAAGTCGTTTGACCGGGAAGTCGGTAAACATACAGATATAGAAACCCAAAAATATATAAATTATACATATGTTGTGGCATTTACAATTTGGAGTATCTTTACACATTTTTAAAAACATTCAAATGACAGGCATTGTCTTCATGCACAGTAAATGTCATGAATGGAGTTGAAATAAAATCTATGTACATATATTATAATAGGTCTTAATAGCAGGTATTAGTCACTGTTATACCCAACGCAAACGGTTCTGACAACCCATGCAATAAAACATGCAAGCAAGACAGCACATCACGTTACTCCCTCGCACAAAATGTAGAGATGCGCGCTATACCTGGCGCCTGGCTATCAATATCGATAGATTTTCGATATTGATATTGTCGGATACAAAACAATATTTGACAGTAAATGAAAAATTAAATAATTAAAACAGGCAG
>JAOPUG010000192.1:1042580-1053442 GCA_027564375.1 Micropterix facetella
GGCAACACTGAAAACGAGCTGTCACTTTCCCCACAGCGCGCCAACTCATCGGCTGACTTGGATGACCTAAATACGTCAATGTTAGAAACATCAGCATCATCGTTTGTGCGCGTAAGAACGCTAAAATACGTTATTTTTCGTGTATATATATTACCAACATGTCCCGACATACTATTTTCTATCGCGCGCCGATAGTGAAGACTGAAAACAGCGAGAGAATAGTGATAAAAAGTGAGATTTTAGATCATGAAGACTCGATAACAGATGTAGCGAGTATGGATTTCGGAATTTTCGACGATTTGATATGCCCGAAAGTCGAAGATTTGCCGCATTGCAGCACCGACATGTATCAAAATGTCGCAAAACACGATTTTATATGTAAGAAGTGCGATAGCGCTTTTAGTAGTAAGAAAGAACTGCGCGCGCACAGGAAAAACGCACATAAAAAGGCTGATTTTAAGATAAAAAAGACTGTTTCCGGTAATAAAACCTTTAAATTAAACAAACAGGGAAGAAAAAGTGTTAAAAAACGTAAGAAAATCCGATGTCGGCAGTGCAAGAAGACATTTCCGTCAAATTACTATTTGAAACGTCACGAAAGTACGCTTTTGCATATAGAAAATTGCGAAGATACACGTTATAGCTTTCCAGAGGGTTTGGAAGCTATGATTATAGATGAAAAACCGATGGAAATCACGCTAAAGTTAGAAAAATCCCCGAAAAAGCCCCTGGAAACGTTCTGCGAGTCATGCCACACTACATTCACCACGAAAAATCTAACAAGGCATCTAAAAACAGAGTCTCATAAGATCAATGCGGCGAAACCGAAGGAAACTACCGATAAAATCGAAATTGTTTGTCAAGAAAGTGCGCTTTTGTATACAGAAGATTGCGAGGATATACGGTATAGCTTTCCAGAGGGTTTGGGAGCAATGGTTACAGACAAAAAACCGAATAAAATCGCGATGAAATTGGAAAAATCCCCAAAAAAGCCTTTAGAAATGTTTTGTAAGGCGTGCCGCACTACATTCACAGTTAAAAATAAAAAAAGGCACCTAAAAACAGAGTTTCATAAGGTAAATGTTGCGAAATCGAAAGAAACTACCGATAAAAGCGAAATTGTTTGTGAGAAGTGCGATAGGGCTTTCGCAAACTTGCACAATTTGCAGCGTCACGTATTATCAGTACATGGCAAAGCGAAATACATGGTTATGTACCATTGTTTGATATGTCAAAAGAGTTTTAAAAGGCGGCACGACTTAGGTAGACATTACCAAACAGCCGCACACTTAGCAAATGAGAAGAAATAGTGAAAGATAAATGTTTCTACGCGCTAGAAATTTTCTACAATAAAATCAGCGCACACTTTTGAGGGTCTATGACAGAAAACATATTTTCTGAAGTTATTGGGGGTTGAGAGGCGTAAACGAGCAATATACGATGCTAATGAAGGCTCCTTTCAGAGTTCTACGGTTGCGTGCACGATCTTTTCGTACGACTATCGACCGGCCGTTACTACTCTGTCAGAGTTCGGCGCATTAATCCGGCGGTCATTAAACAACTATATTCATAATGTCTGCGCGTTAAGCATGATCCTATTTTTTCCGAAAGATGGCAAGGTTGAGCTTCTTTGCTACCTACAACTGTTGCATTAGTCATATTTGAAGACAAGGCCACCCATTTCTCAACAACAAAAAGAAACGATTACCGATCACTCTGTTTTGCTTGAGTGTACAAGGTACGCGTGCGGCCGGACCAAATTTTGAAAGCGTATTATGCAGACCGCGCTGGCGTTGGATAAATTGGCGGTCGATCATACCAGAACACCCAACTGGCCAACCAGCCAACTCTCGTATGGACCGAATCAAATAACACTACTCACCCCATACAGGCGAGCGATGGCGATGGAGGATATCGATTCTCATGGTTCTATTCTTGAACACACATATATAGATGATTGCTGCAACGCCAATGGAGTCTTTTAATATTAAACCATGGTGAGACACTACAGTTAATTGGTGAACACAGGCAACGATTCTGTTCTGTGACAATTCAACCATGACTACCTACTCAAGAAACTGGCAAAACACTATGGCTATGCTTTCGATTGAAGTTAGCCTTGAAGCTAGAGCAGCTGTTGATTTATTAGAGTAGTTCAATCACTTGCTACTATCAATGCACTTCGTGCAAAGAAGAAAGAGAATTTGCATTTGTCACATGCTACGGTGAACCCGTACTATAACGAACGTTATAACGATCGTGTCACCCCGAAGCGAAAGCAAGGACATATGGACGAAAATAATCCACGTACCAAGCTCCGCCACGACACGCGAGAGACCAACTCCTTACCGCGAGGCACTGGTAATTTTCAAGTCTAGTGAAGCCCTCACGCTCTCGCGCCCAGATTTGGTTAGACTTCTCAGACCACCCGTCTGGTCACAGTTCGAGATCGGTCGCTTGCATGACTTCTACATAATGTGAGAGGTAATTTGTGACTGTTATATCGCAGATTCGAGAAGTTTTTTACTTGGCCGCCGTCCGGGACCGGGTGGTAAACGGATCGTTTCTAAGATCTACTCCCGCTGGCATAAGAAGCTACGCTTCTAGACTCCACCGGGTCTCTGACAATTGAACAACATAGCCGATAAACCGACCAGTGCCGCCCGAGATATTCCTCTAGATCAGCACTTCGGCTTCACCAGGTTAGTCCCTTTTAGAGGAGGCTCCCGGATAGGAGCTGCCCCATGAATTGAGCCGACCATGGATCCTAATGTTTCTGTGCCGCACGGTTAGGCGATGGCCAGTTTTATGTGATCTTTGGTCGGCCCAACTCACGGTTGAACCCCCATCCGGAAGCCTGCTCGAAGAAGGACTTAACTCGCCAGGGTCACAGTGACCTCTGCCTTCGGCTGCTTCCTGCTGTCGCTGACAGTTGGGATGGGGCGCGCGTATCCGGAAGAACACTTCGGGCGGATCTGGGCGGTTTGCGGGATGACTGGCATAGCCGTTGTAGTAAAACCGGGCGAATACCCAGGGGTCTGGGAATGTGTGTTTCCTAAGACGCGGTGGTAGATGTCACCTATCCTTAGAAACGATCATTTGGCCGGGTGATGTCCGCCGAGTAAAAGACGCCTCGAATCCGCGATATTTCCAAGTCATGGAATACTGCGACATCAGGTAGATGCCGTGCAAGCGACTTCAAACCCGTGGCCAGACAGGAGGATGGAGAAATTTGTCTAAATCTGGCAGTCAGGGAGGAGCGTGCCCGCTGGGTGGCAATTTCCAGTGCCCCACCGTAATGCGTTGGACTCTGGTGGGCTGCTGGCGTAGATTGACTGTGGATTATGTTGTCTTAAAGTCTCTGTTTTCATCTCAGGGTGATATACCGATAGGGTTCGTTGAAACATCCTGGGTTGGCGGATTGGTCTGTAGCTTAGATAATCACCAAGTTGAGCAGAACAAGGTTAACATAAGCGGCCATCTGGTCCAAGCTGCACCGAACCATTAGGAACCACAAAGAATAATAACTGGCTTATAAGAGAAAGCTAAAACGTTATGAACTTATGCTACACGCATATAAAAATACGAGGATATACTTCCAAGCAAACCTGCGAGAAGTTACGACAGTTTTCTCGACTCTGACGAAAAAGTCGTCTCATGTAAAACAAAGTCCAAAAGTGCCTGTGCAATGAGTTAAGTGATGAGAAACCGTATATAGTACAAATCATCAGACTTATATTTATTGTTAGAGTTTTAAATATACATCTATTTACTTATTAAGCACGCCAAGTAAGTGCATTATATTAGTTAAGTCGTTGCAATCTACAAAAATTATGTTTTCTCTCAAGATTAAGTCTTTTTCTAAAAAAAAACCTCAGTGCCTTATTAAATACAATGTTAGAGACAGCGATTTCTGATGCCAATGGGGTGGCCGACATTTTTACTAAAATCTTCGCTTATATAGTGAAAATATGCGTTCTGAAATCTGGAAAGAACAATTACCACACTGATGAAGAGTGGCTTCTATAGTAATAATAGTCGCTATATCGCAAGAGAATAATTATATTGGCAGAATAATGCCTTATCACGAAGCGAAAGGGGAAATAAACATTTGGCATAAGTGTACAAGTTTTTGCAAAAATAATTCGCTAGGTCATATAACATAAAATGCTTGAAAGGTGTATATCCTTGTTTTTTGATTATTTTGTTTCTAGGAAGTGTTAGAATGTCTCGTACTACTGAGGACTGAAATATAATGATGTATTAGACGTTCTTGAGAATTGAAAGTGATTTCATTTTTTATGACTAATTAATTATATTTATTAAAACTTTTACACTTTGGCCATATTTTGATGTCCTCTTAAACTTTGTGAAGCAACCGATTTTGTCATTTTTTTAATGTGAATATAATTGTTTTTTCGACATAAATACTATTATTAGTCATGACGTCACTTTTCATAATTTTGCTTATTTTTGTTCTGTATTTTCTGTGTAATAAAGGTTTTCTATAAAAATTGCAGTAGCTGCCCCATTGGTTCCAGAAATAGCCCCCTAAAGGCATTACAAAAATCGTATTTGAAATATTAAACAACTTGTTGAGTTTACATTATCTTATAAGATCCTCTCTATAGTTTATAAATTTCGATCGTTGTTATTTTGATTAATTATATGGGTACAATATATATTTATTATGTATATCATTATAATTTATTTTATACCTTTTAAACGTGTTGATTTATTTTTCTTCTAGTTCGGACTTCACGTTCGAGTATATGGACTCTCACAAAGAGCAATAGATAAAACCGAGCCTTGTAAAATAAATCTACCAAAGATAATATGAATCTTTGTAAGATGCAGAACTCTATAGAGAAACGGAAATATCGGAGTAGGTGCATGTTTGTACGGCCTATTCTTGCCATACTGACGGCACCATAAACGTCGATTTTTTTTTATTGTCGTTCAGTAGTCATTGGATTGAGGTTTCTTAGCCAATGTTGTCATTCTTGAAGGCAAATGGAATTGTACTCGATATATTACTCTTGATTCAAATAATCGATATCGATATTTAAATTGAATTATCACATAAAAATATAGTACTTGTACTAAATACTTGTATTCGACGACAAGCACA
This sequence comes from Micropterix facetella, assembly GCA_027564375.1. NCBI lineage: Eukaryota > Metazoa > Arthropoda > Insecta > Lepidoptera > Micropterigidae > Micropterix > Micropterix facetella. Next base: position 1,047,712 of record JAOPUG010000192.1, read on the forward strand.
AGAAGTCGGATGCAGCGGAGGGAACGGGGGGAGGGGCACTCAAATGAACCTCCCAAATGTTCCCATTATTCAAATTAATAGCAAAGGCGCCTCGGCGTATTAGCCAGGGGCATGGCTGCGGCGCAGACAATTATAGCATTAATCCAAGAGCTTTGGCTTGTAAGAAATGATATAAGTGGAATAGGTAGTTGCGGGACCACTCATAAAGCGCGCCCATCTCAGAAACTCAGGACCTGCGTGATTACAAAAGGTATGACAGCCACTTTTTTGCCGCAGCTTTGCTGCGACGACCTGACTGTCGTATTAACGAAAATCAACCTAGCAGGGGACAAGACGATGGACCTACTCATTGGTCAGCATACATGCCCTATTACTTCATCGACCTGCCACCATAAAAAGAAATTAAAAATCTGGTGACTTACGTAAAATAACGCAGGCTGCAAGTCCTTTTGGGCTGTGATGCAAACTCCCACCACGAGTGCTGGGGAAGCTCCAATATAAACCCAAGGGGAGTAAGCTTGCATGACTATCTTGAGCACCGAACTTACCATCCTCAAAAGAGAAACAGAATCTAACTTCATAGGCTCCAGAAGACAGGAGATCTTAGATATCACGATCTGCACAAAGGAGGTGGCCGAGTTGATCGGAGACTGGTGGGTCTCAGACGAACCATCAGGCTCGGACCATAGGCAAATCTGCCTATCGCTTCGGCACTCCTCGAAAACTCAGTGGGCACGTAACCCAAGAAATATTAACTGGGAAGGATTCAATAGAGACCTGGCTACCTTGATCGCCACGATCCCGAATAGATTCCACACCAAAGAACAACTCGAACTGGCAGCGCAATCACTGTCAAATGCGGTCATAGATGCCTACGAGCAGAACTGCCCGTTGAAACCGAAAAATCTATCTAAAAAGGCAGCATGGTGGAACCCAGAACTGACTAAGCTCAAGTGAAGGCTAAGAAGGTGCTTCAATAGGACAAGGAACACTAAAACTAGCTCGCAACAACTTTGGGAGGAATACAAAAACACTTGAAATGAATACAGTAAGGCCATTGTCAAAGCCAAACAGAACAGATCGAAGGACTTCTGTGAAATCGTGGAAACGGCTGCTGAAGCCTCCAGGCTTAGCAATATCCTCAGCTCTGACAACTGCCCCCAACTGGGATGCCTGCCTTAAACGACCATATGGTGGCTACGCAAGCGACACCAAGGAAACCTTGAACCTTCTAATGGAAACACACTTTCCGAGCTTCCAGGAACTCCGAGAGACTCTAAAATCCCAGGGAGTGGGCCCTTGCAGCGAATATAGTTTATTCTAGGGCAGTTGAATGGGCCGTAAACACATTTGACACCTACAAATCACCCGGACCGGATGGAGTCTAGCCAGTCCTACTACAAAAAGGGTTGAGCCAGCAGCTAGGTTCTTTCACATAGGTACTGAGAGCGAGCATAGCCCTCAGACACGTTCCACATGCCTGGAGTAGTGCAAGAGTCACTTTTTATTACTAAGGCAGGCAGGAACGGACATATTCTTGGCAAGGATTACAGACCCATTAGTCTCACCTCTTTTCTTTTGAAAACATTGGAAAGGCTAGTTGATGGCTACCTGAATACAAATCACCTCGCCTCTCACCCGCTGGCAGGATCTCAGTATGCCTATAGGGGGGCAGACCTACGGACACTGCCCTACATCATCTGGTGAGCACAATAGAGACACAGCTAGCGGTAAAATGATACGCTCTGGGAGTTTTCCTGGACATCGAAGGAGCATTTGATACTACCTCATATGCAACTATATAGGAGGCCATGTATAGACGAGGAATACCTGAGGCCATCATTGATTAGGCACTGAGTATGCTAACAAATAGGACTCTGACCGTCTATCCAAGGCGACACTTCCCTCACTGGAACCCCGGCCTAGGGCTGTCCGCATAATGGAGTCATCTCTCCCCTCCCGTGGAGCATTGTTATAGACTAACTCCTGACAGACATACAAAACCAAGGCTTCTCTGTCTACGGCTACGCTGACGACGTAGCCATTGTGGTAAGAGGAAACTTCTTATCAATACTTAAGGAGCTCATGGATAAAGCACTTAAGACCATCCAAGACTGGTGCCAGATCAGGGGCCTGTCTGCTAACTCAAGCAAGACTAAGGCCATGGTCTTCACCAGAAAATACAAACCCGACCCCGTTGAGCGCCTAAAGCTCTGGGATAAGGAGATAGAATACGTAACAGAGGTCAAATACCTTGGAGTCCTCTAGACCCAAAGCTAAACTGGAAAAACCACCTCGGGAGCAATAGAACTAGCTTATATGCGTCATGGGAGTCATGGAAAAAAACTGGGGTTTTAAACCTAGGGTCGCCCTATGGCTCTACAGGGCAGTATTGCTGCCAAGACTAACCTATGCTGCAATAGCCTGGTGGCCCAAGGTAAAAAAGGTTGAAGCCAAAAATATGTTGCGAAGTCTTCAAGGAAACTACCTAAGGGCCGCAACGGGCGTAATAAAGTCCACGCCAACCGAGGGATTAGAGGTAGCACTCAGTTGCCCTCCCCTGGACAAGCTTATAATTCACTCCGTCAGGCTTAAGGCATACATACCCAAGTGTTTGGGCGAGTGGAAGCGGGGAGGGCCTATTTACGCTGAGCTAAATCTCCTCCAAAAAAGCCCATTCACCTTGACCCAAGACTACCCAAAAAAAATTTGGTCAAAAAATCCTATGAAATCCTAATCCCCGCCAGGGAAGACTGAAAGAAGCCGCATTGGCTGCAACATCAAAATGCGGACACCTGGTTCACCGATGGATCAGGAGCGAATGGACGTTGTGGGGCTGGCGTGTACGGCCTCAAAACCACAGAATCAGCATCCCTCTTGGACAACAAGCCACAGTTTTTCAAGCCAAAGTGTTTGCCATATTACAATGCATAAAACTCCAAAATCAACTGGACGTAAATAATAGAAGAATCCTCATCTGCTCCGACAGCAGATCAGCCTTGGATGATTTTGCTAAAACCACCACAGAATCTTCTGTGGTTTGGGATTGTATGCAAGAGCTCAAAAAATTAGGAAAAGCCAACAAGATCACACTGATGTGGTCACCTGGCCACCAAGGCATACCCGGCAATGAAGAGGCCGATAGACTGGCAAAACAGTCACACTGGAATGCCCGGCGGAGCCAGTAGTTGGGGTCCCCTTCGCTATGGGCAAGAAAATCATCAGGGAGTGCTTGGAGCAGGAACACCGGGTATCCTGGAAACAGAGCCAAGGTTGTGACCAGGCAAAGACCATGATGGAGCAACCAATTTCTAAAAGAACTAGGGCCCTACTTGACATGAGCAAGAAGAGCCTTAGAATAACTATCGGTCTCCTCACTGGAAACGCGACCCCTAGAGCGCATCTCTTCAACCTTGGCTTGACTGAGAGCAAAGACTGTCTGATATGTGGTGAAGAGCCAGAGGACAGTATACACATCGTGGGCCGTTATCCATGGCTAAGAATACAACAAATTAAACTGAATTTGAATTTGAAGGTCCGAGAGTGATGGCTGCAGTCTAGCATTAGGCGGATGATGCAACGTATAATTGCATTCTTTCTTTTTATTATTTTTTGTAGAAAAAGTTTGTGATTTTTTTAAATGCAATTAATCATAAAATGAATATTATTAAAAAAACACTTTTTTGGGTGCCTGGGACCTCAAATGTATAGAACCTATTAATCCGTAACTCCCACATAAAAATTTAGAAACTCCCAACTGTATCAACCCTGACACGCGCAGCCGCCCTAGGAATGTTGCCCGACGATTCTCCGCGAATTTCCCCTTTCTCTATTCTTACTTCTGACGTCACAGCGGAGTCGTCCTTTTGCCTGCTATTTCCGCAGACACTTCGCTCACTCACGGCATACCCGACTCCCGACACGTGACCACTGATTCATTTAGGTAGGGGAGACTCGGATAATGACGTGCGGTTGATAATATTGCAAACTCATACACTTAACTAGTTCATAGTTCATAGTCTTTTTTTAATGTCATATGGTTTTATAAGTTTATTAATCTTGTTTTTTTTCACGAATGGACGTATTCTAAAGTTTTCACACAATTTAGAATGAAATAAATGATTATTATGATTACTCTCAAAATTAAAAGTGAGAAATGTTATGATTATTGGTTTCACCGTCGTACGTTCTCATGGCGTATCGAAGAAAATGGTCGCTTCGTATGTCACTTCTTCGTATCAAGTCATACCACAATTGCATTACAAGAAAATAGAACGGCTACCGCAGATGGTACCCACTAATGCTGGATATTTCTGCTTTTTTCAAAAGCCGATGCTTTTGCTTCTGAACTGCTATTCTAGAGAAGCATGCTTCTTAAACTACTACAAAAAGCGACAGGCTTCTCAGGCGCAGTACGGAAAAGTGCTTTCTTTTCACGGAAGCTGTGAATGTTAAACATATTCTTCGACAAAGGACAAAGCGGAGAACTGCAACTCTAAAAGAAGCTGATTTCGCAACGCAGTAAACAACAGATTCAAACAAGAAAAATTACAATGGAAAAATATAAAACCGATTTATTTTGTAAGGAAAAGTTTTATTTTATTGGAATAAAGAGACAAAAGAAATAAATAATAATATTTTATACCACGTTGGCAATAAGAATTAATGTTAACATGCTAAGTTTACAGGTTTTTATGCTCGTTCTACGATTATCAATAATGTAACCGGAAGTAGAAAATACTTTTTCGCATGGCACTGATGTCACAACGAGGCTGCATTTATTAATAAAGGTATATGTTTAAATTAGGGTAAATTGATTGATAGTTTCGCTACCATTCTAGCGGGAAAGCGTCTCTTTGAAGACGTTCTTTTTGCTTAAAAATGGCCGAGCGAGAGAGCAACAGACAGTGTCACATGCTACGAGCGAACCCGCCGTCCTGGACGTTATAACGAAATCTATTGTTTTCTCGCCCAGAGACGAACATAAGCACTTTGTAGACGAAGACGATCCACTTGTCTCCTCCAACTCTTCACCGCAAGGCGCTGAGAATTTTCAAGCTTAGTGAGGCATCCCCGCGCCCTCACTCCCAGATGTCGTAAGATTTCTCTAACCTCCTGTCTGGTAGCTCCGCGTTCTTCAACCTTATGTAAGTGGCAATTCCTTACTGAAATATGTTGTGGATACGAGGCGTCCTTTACTCGGCATGCCACCCGAGATCGGGTGGCGACTTTCGGCGAACTTAAATCCAAGTATTCTCGCTCGCATGACATGAAGTTAGCGACGAAGATTTCTATATACATAGCGATTGTACTTCGGAATCTCTCGGTCGGCCCAACTCACTTCTCAACACCTATCCGGCAGCCTCCACGAAGAGGGACGAAACCGTTGAACTCGCTATGTATGGCGGCTGATCCGGGGGAAGCTCTAGGGTGACTCTGGATGTCTGAGGGATGGCGGGCATGTTGGCCTTTGCTTGACGACCTTCCGAAAGAAGGGTCCTCTGTATCCCGGTAATGAGGGGACATGCCCTGATCCTATAGTTCCCAGTATGCGGTAAATGGAGGAGAAAACTTCGGATGGATGGTTCGATGCACTGGTCGGTGCGCTGGTCGTTTTCTCAACAGCTACTCGTGGTGTCGCCTGCTACGGAGAATCCGTCCGCCCCGGAGCGTTTTAACGATACGTTCGTTCTATCACCCCGAGACGAAGCGCAGAGACTTTAGTCGACTC
>JAOPUG010000192.1:1158109-1175513 GCA_027564375.1 Micropterix facetella
GGTGCTACTATGACCAAAAACGCTAAAATAGTTTCTGAAAATCATCAGATTTTTTTTCCAAAATTCACAAAAAATGTATATATGATAAGATAAGATATATTTTTTCTGCATAAAAACTTACCCTAATACATGAATCTTACATACCTAATATTGAAAAATAATGACATATATGAATACAATATTAAAAAGGTAATTATTGATTGCTACGTTATATTATTATATAAATTAAGGTTTGAAGTTCTGTAATCAAGGGGATACTTAAACTAAGTAACAAAGAAATTCACTTGTGTTTTAGATACGTATCTAATTCATAAATTATGTGGGTTGGTGCTAAAATAAAAGAATATGTGTAATAAAAAGTAAAAGAGCTTTACAATACAATTTTATTTATTTTCTAGTTTAAGTGCTGCCTAGTTATTTAATAACTAATAACATGTTTTCAGTATTTTCGTATGTTTTGCATTTTAGCCAGTTTTGTACTGTTTTTTTTAAACTTCACTTGATTCGTTGGGTAAATGCATAAAGAGAAATTTATTCTATTATACAGAAAACTACCAAGAAAGTAAAAGAATCTGCGGAAGTGTGCGGTTCGAAACGGTATAGTAGTACAAACAACATCTGCTTCGCCTTTTGCTGGATTGGAGGGCGGGATTGTAGAGTATTAGAGAATGATTTTTAGTAATAGTTAGTAAGATGAATAACTGCCGTACAGAAAGGATATCACATTTACTAAGAAGTTCAAATGTCGGGAAGCTAAATGGGCGAAATGTGCTGACTTTCAGAATAGCTCTCTGAGCTTTTTCCAAACTTAACATGATCGTCTTGTCACCCCGAGATGAACGCAGGGACTTGTGGACAATGACAGTCCACGTATGGGTACAACTATGGCGTAAGCTCGTAAGAGTCCATCTCTTTATCATGAGGTACTGAGAATGTCAACCCAGTGGGTTATCCTCGCGCCCTTACTACCAAATTTGGACGGATTTCTCCATCAGCCCGTATGATCTCACCCAGGTTCGAGGCCGCTTGGGCGGCCTCTACTTGATTTAAGCAATAATTCGTTACTCGATTTATCGCGGAAGCGCCCTTTGTCCTTACTCCCACACAAGATCGGGTGGCAAACTGATCGTTTCTAAAGATAGGGGACATCAGGGCAAAATCTAGCCCCGCTGTCATCGGAAACGTATGTTTCCAGACTCTCCCGGTTATTCTTCGGAGTGCGCAATTGATTGGCTAACGAACTCGTCCATCCCGGAGCGTTTCAGTGAACTTTGTCGCTATATCACCCCGAGGCGAAATACAGAGGCTTGGGGGCTTAGATAATCTACTTAGCAAGCTCCACCACATGCCCGACAGAGTCCAACACCTTATAACTAGGCACAGGGAAGTACCACCCTGCGGGCAGCCTCACCCCCTGACTCCCAAATTTAGTCGGATTCCTCCGACCACCCGTCTGGTTGCAGATCCGAGGTCGCTTACTCAAATCGCCCAATTCAACCCGAGGATTTACTCCGAATCTGAACCTCGGATCACAGATGTCCACGACGCGCTACAGCCGCAGGCAGTGTTCACGACGGCCTTTCCAGACTAGTCCCTCGTAGAAGAAGCTACCGGATGGGAGCTACGCCATGAGTTAGGGCGCCCAGAAAACAAACAAAGATGCCATCAGGACCAACAAATTAAACTATGAATGATGAAGTTTAGTAGCGACGGCACGACAATTAGCAGACCCGGAAAATACCACTACCTTCTGGTGATGTAACGGAGTACAGCCAGGAGGCACTAAAACCCTTACTTGAACTACATTACCAAGATCCAAAGATTATTTCAGAACAATTAATCATTTCCGCAAAGAAAACTTCTGAGAAAAATATCTGAGGACTGTAAAATGGCAGCAAAAACCATCAGGCACTAGATGACAAGATAACCCCTATTCCCTTCGAACCAAATATAGTAGTGTACATTCGTCTCTATATCTGGCGAATACCATTGAAAATATTATAGTTTGCGATGCCAATTTGATAGCAGATTAAAAACCAAGACTATGTAAACGACATATTTTATTTTATTCATTCACAACAATATACAACATTATATCATATAACTAATGCATTGTCTAAAATAAATTACATGTGCCTCAATCTAGGAAAAAATAACATATTACACCGAAGATTTTCAACCACTAAAACAATATTAATATATCACTAAATTTACTGGGATTAATCGTAAATAAATCGAAGTATAGATCTACCGCTTGCGCGGTATTCGAGTGATAAATAGCTGGAGCAACCTAAATTATCTGAATGAAGTTAGTGTGAGTATGTAGCCTAGCGATTGCCCTCGTGCTCATGTGTCCTCGCTTAGAAGTAGTCATCGAGTACGTACTGACAAAAGTTACTTAAGATGGTCGGGTTACTCCACACTCCTACCAGCAATTTGAACACTACAACCAACATATCCCGCCAAAGGTGAAACGATTATACCCCCGAACCGTTTCCGGTAGGGAAATATTAACCAAAGTTTCCGCACTTTTCCAGATTGACTTGAGTTGAGTATAAGGCACATTACCCGTGTATTCTTAAACAGCTTCAGGCTCCGTATAAAAAATGTTTCCGCTAGCGAGGCCGCATGATGGTGAAATATTGGCTCGTACATAATATAACATATTTATATTCAAACATAATATAATATATTTATATTCTTCTTAATGTATTATAATCTTCATCAAAAAACCAAAATATTTTTTTTAATTCTCAATTTGAATAATTGGGTTCTATATAAAACTGTTCGTGCGGTACTATAAATAGCAGCGGGCCCATGTTTGATATCTCCTTACACGCACGTGCGAAGGCACGATAGCTGAACTAGAGGACCTAAAAACAGAAGCACCAGACAATGATTTGAAGATCAATTTTGCCCAAACTAAGGCGCGGAGAGTACCTACGTCTCACCTGTGCGTATGTGTTATTCCTCAATAGACAAGTAGTCGAACTCGTATGAGAATTATTCTTCTACATTTTAAGCATCATCGATGACAAGGCTGGTTCATGGATGAATATCGTCTCTCGGTTTAATAAAACTGAAAATGCTTTCGCTATGTTAGAACTTAACTTAGAACTCGTTAGTTTTGTATATGCAAATATTCAATCAAAATTGCTATGGATTAATGGCTAGCTGAAAGATGTGGAAGGTAATCAACGCTGACATGAATAATCTCCAAGTATTCGATAACATGTCATACATTTGTAATGGGTCAGATACGCCTGGCAGAGAAAACTCTGGCTATTTTCTAAGATTGACCATGTGTGAAGATAGCCGATCTTCAACCACATGTCGTTCAACCGAGGTGGTTCCCTGGTCACATTCGAAATGAAACTGGTAGCGTATGCGGAACCACAGCTAGTGCGCCAGAACAATTCTCAGGTTCATTCTCAACATCATGTCGGCTCCATCACATCGATGCAGTAAATGCTTGCCACGAAGTGAAAGTAATGAATCTCAGAATCGCCTGGAAATCGTCGCGAGAAATAGGCGTAGGGAAGGATACCCGATCCTGGTTCAAATAGAGGAATTCAACTATGGTGATCCTCCACAGCGTCCAAAACTTTCGGTTTCATAGGTAAGCGTATACACTCCTCAAAGTATTACAATCGAATGTTACAACCAAATCAATAGTACCTCGTTTTTAATACGCAGGGAGAGAGGGTACACTGAATTATCTTGGATGCAGTATGCGCTAAATGACGTCACAAATCCAAGAATAGAATTACTCCGGCCTATTTCTTTCCGAGAAGGAACAAGTCGCCGATGTTCGCTTATATAAAGACTTCAACCACATACCCGCCGATAGATCTCCATTAGACATATAAGAAATCACAGAATACACAGCAGGCTTGGACTAACTGGTAGAAGCATTTAATGTAGGTATTCGAGCAGAAAATGTTGTAAGTGTTTCAGAAAAACGCCTCACGCAACAACCTTCACATAAAACAATCAATAAAATGTAAATTATATTAAATGGGTACGATTGTCGGCACGTGCAAATATACACCCTCTCTATAGAGGGTGTAGGGATGGGGATGTTTCCGACCGCCCCCGCCGCGGCGGCACCGCGTCCTCCGGCGGGCTCGCGCCAGTCGCCGACCGGCCATTGCGCGCACCGGACGTCCGCGGGCACACTGGCGCGGACGCGCTAACTGAAACCCGCACCGAGTACCGTCACCACTACAATCACACAACTGTGCAAATGTGCTGCGAGCAGGACGCCGCGTAAGTTCACACATACACACACACACATAGAGGGTGGGGTGGGGTGGTGGGAGTGCGCGTGTGCACACCTGCAGCGCCTGTTGTTTCCGAACGCGAAAATTCGGAACTGTGTCACGCTCGAAAAAAAAGGAACGGCCCTTGCTGCGCTTTCATACTCATGTCGTACTTCATTCGATAGCGCTTTTCTTTTTCTACAAATCTTCCATGGTCACTATTGGCCAACCTCTTATTATTTATGTTTTATTCATGATTTTATAATGCGATGTTACTGCAAAATGACGGTGTGGTTATTTACCCAACAAAAAAGAAATATCCTTTTCTCGGCGATGTTTCATTTTACCGCAGATATTATTAAAGCAATCGATAGGGGATTTAATGGCGGTGTTTTTGTTGTATAAATTTTGTTTGGGTTTCTTTGTTCAACGCCGTCGCGGATCCCTTTGTTCCGTGGTGCCGGTTGACACACTGACGCGTCCGTGTATACGTGTGTGTGCGCCCCGTCCCCCTTTCAAAGGGGTGGAGGGAGGAGTTTCTGCAGGCGAGCCCGCGCCTGCTGCCAAAACTATTTCTCGGATTGTGTTAAAAAAAAATGAGAAACAAAAGAATTTTCGCGCATAACCGGTCCGCCGTAATCCACCCCGGCACACATTGCGTGTCGCCATTTAGTATTCGTGAAAAACACCTCGCCGCGCCGACTTCCGGTAGCCATTTCGAGCGGAAATTCACATCGTTTGGGGGAAAACCGTGATAAAAAAATAAAGTTATTTCCATCGCTGTTGCTGCCCCGAATGTCGTCTATCGTTCTGTCATTGAATTGTACAATTTCTCAATGGCTCATTCTGGCGCGGGTTTTCTCTCGTCTTCCCTCTGACACCCTCCCCCTCCCCTCATCTTTGTCTCCTGCCGTTCGTGGATTTGGCGCGCGCTTTTTGGCGCGAAAAAATGACGACGCAACCTTGATCCGAGATTTTGATGACACACAGAGCCCCACAAAATTTCTGGTAATCATTACGGAAAATTCTCTCAGCTGTAAAATATTCAGCCGCCCGCATCCAGGGTGGCCGTTTTCCCTCACTCTCCGCCCCTTCCTACTCTCTCACCACCCGCGCCCGCTTTTATGACCGCTCCCGTCTCTCTCGGACCGACCGAGCATGCGCAGTTGCGTTTTCTTTGTCCGATCTCCGGCTTGGGGCAATACTACGTCGCCACGGGCTCGCGTATTATATAGGGGATTAAATACGCAATATCCCTAATAAATACACTCCAATTTTCGACTTCCAATTTACCAATTTTGAATATTACTCGACAGAGCATTTACTTCTGATTTGAATTGCTTCACTGCAACGATAGAAACCGTAGATAATCAATTTGAAATTTCTCACTAAAAAACAGTAAAATTGAAAGAAGATTTGCGAATTATAGTATATCATTTCAAATATAATTCAATACTGAACCTAACAGCATTGAATCATTTCAACCCGATCATGCAATGGAAAGAAAATTGGCTTTTCCTTTTTTTTAAAGAATGCGAATTAGCCCCGACTATACAGCGATTCTAAATCTGCTCGTAATTTCAAGCGTTATCGAATGAGTGCGACATTATTTGTACATGCGCACGCGCACTCTCCGAGATCGTTTCTGATGCGCTTTTCTTTTTCCGTAGGGTGATGTCGCTCTTTTCCGCAACAGCCAAGTGACAAGTGAGATGTGATATTAGAAGAAAAATGTCGTAATTATTAAAGAATAATCGAAACGTAGGTAGTTTGTGTTGTGTAATTTGCTTACTCGCTGTTTTTCCGTTTTGTTTAATAGTGGTCGACCTAGGGAAAAAATAAAGTGTCGTCTAAACGAACCTAGATAGATAAACATAACAAATTGTATAGTGAGATTCAAATAACGGAAAACACCAATTTTAAAAAATAGAAGCAGCGATATATATATCTACGTATAAAATAATTATTTTAAAAATCGTGAGGCAATCAAGAGAAAACATATATTTAAGAATTATACAATTAGATAGTGTTTAAAAGTAATAAAATAAAAAGCAATCCTCGACGTCAATCAATTCTCTTAAAACGACAAAATATAATTCTTAAGTCAATTAAAAAAAGCGCACAAAATACACGTACAAAAAGATTATGCGAGCGTAGTCCATCACGGAAGCAACCACGGATTTCTTTGCGTTGAGCCGTGAGGAACATCGGTACAGGATGTTAGCAATGTCAACGCTAATGATGCCAGCGGCGACGATTACGACGATGACGAACGCCGGGCCTATACCGGTCGCCGCGCCGGCGAAGATCGAGCCGGCGAAACTACTCCAACTGGCGCATCCTGGTCTGATGCCGCAGCAGCTGCAGCCACAACCGCAGCTGCAGCAGCAGCAGCAACCGCAACAGCAGCAGCAGCCGCCGCACATGCAGCAGGCTTCCAACAACAAATCTGGTTCGTATACAACAAATACTTTATAAAACCCACGTTCTAATATTATTATTTTATTTTATTCAGTACTCAAACAAAATATAAACAACCCTAAAAGTTTGATTGATATTCTCCGGCGAAATTGGTGGAGCTGATAACACCTCACCCCCGGACTCCCAGACTGGTATAATTTGTATGATTGAAAGAAATTCAACTAGGAAAGATGAAATATTCGTGTGTTGTACATTGTATGGTAACTATCCGTTAGCTTAACCTATTAAAAAATAACAGGGAAAGTAGCGATATACATCGGCAACTTCGGCTCGTCCCCTGACCCATCCAAAATGGCTTAACACCTACTATAAAAAGATTATCTCGTCACAACGATTACAAAAATACTCATATATGCTATGCGTGATCTAACTATTGGTCAGATCTTCCTCCAGGTCAAGTAAACCAGGATGCACCTGCTACAGCACCTGCGCGACTCGGATCGAATTTGCTGCCACCGCGTGGTGCTTGGGGTCAGAAGTATGTGCCGAAGCTACGCGCGAACCCGCTATCCGGAATGTTTCAACAAACTGTGTCGTTATATCACCCCGAGTTGAACTTAAAGACTTTGTGGACAAAAATATCCATTCCTCTACTGGACGTCAGAGGTCAACTCTTACGGCGAGGCACCGAACAAAGACACTCGCTCTCAGACTCCCAGATTTGGACGGATTTTTCCATCCACCCATCTGGTCACGTGTTCAAAGTCGCTTGAGAGGACTCTACCTCGTAAATTATCGCGGTATTCCGTGACTCGAAAATATCGCATACGCGAGGCGTCCTTTACTCGGCCCGAGATCGGATGGTCAACGGATCGTATCTAAGGAAAGGCAAAACCAAGTCAATATCTACCCCAGCATCTTTTTATTTATTTATGTATTTAATCATTTCTCGTCTTAGGGAACATACATTTCCAGACCCCTCCGAGTCTTTTCCGATTGAGCAGCATGGCCTATGAAGCGACCAGTGCATCAGCCGACCAATTCCGCCCAAAGTATTCTCCCAGATCTGCTACTCAGCGGTTTTATCTGGTTAAGTCCCTCTTCGAGGAAGCTCCCGGATAGGAGCTACCCCGTGAACTGGGCCGACCAAGTTGATATTAGCGCCCATCTGGCTAAAGCAGCATCGAACCAGTAGATACCATTAGGATGATTGGGGTCACCGAGGGAGGCTGCATGCCAAATTTGGTTGAGATCGGAGAGCGGAAAGTCCTAGATTATATGGCCTATTCTACGTAATAAAGATACTAAAATATAGATTTACAAGAAAAAAACCATAATTGTATTATAATAATTTCAATTTATGTAATTTTTCAATGTGTATAAGATTGAAAATATTTTTCAATTTACTTATAAATTAATAAAAATTTTCATTTGTTATATAACTTTCAAACACTCACGTTTTCCTAATTTCCATGAAAACTTGACGTGTCCATTTAAACTAATATCAGATTCGCGATCAGCACCCCTAAATTAGTAAAGAACACCGGCTAAATATTGAACAATATTCAAAATTTTAAAAATATATATTTTGATGAAATTATACGGGTAAATGACTACAGTCCCGGATTTACATTAATAAAAGAGAAGATACAAAGTGCCAATTTGATGCTCTCTTGAGATACCCTGATATTAATGAAAAGAGCACTTAGCTCTTACCTATGGAATAAGAAGTTTTCCCTTAACCTAAATGTATATATATACAAAAAAAATTATCAAATAAAATATTAAAACTTTTACAAAAAAATTTATTATCTATAGTAATAAAATTATAAATAATTCTACAGGTTTATTTTCCTCGACTTTATTTCAGCGAAATCGTTAATAAAATATCATACTTGAGATTGTTGGCTATTTCGCCCTCCATCGATAGAATTGCTAATCCCGACAAGCGCTTTTGGGATATAGTGGAATGTATATATTTTTTATGAGATTCATTTTGCTGAAGCTTCTTTCACATGAATCAGAAGTTGTAAGTCGCGATCGATATATACTTAGAGCTATGCTCAAGTTAGGAAATGTATCCTGTAGATCGTATTTACATATACCTTTTAATAAAAAACAGGTTGTAATTTAGAAATATTTGCATGTAAAAGTAGCCCGAGATATTAAAAAAAATCAATTTCGGGACAAGTAAAGGGCCCCTTTCGCTCTCCCCCCCCCCCTCCCCACCATTGGATCCGGGCTTGCATGACTACATCGATATCCTCTTTCTATGAGTACAGAATTAATTTAACAATGAACCAACAAATTTACCATAGCTGGAAACGAAAGTAAAGTTGAAATTAAATTAAATATCGGTAAAGAAAATTTCTTTTTGCGACATTTAAAGATATTTTCTCAATGCAAGAATATCACGCCAAGCCCTCCTTCCAGAATATCACATATTATTTATATAATTGGAAATCTCATATCAAACCATCCCAATCAATTGTGATAAGCAGACGTTCATTTACATACATACTATTCACACGTTCTGTGCCGTAGTGTAAAGGAGAAAAATTGTTAAAAACTTTTTGTTGATAATAGACGCGTTAGGTCAAAACTTAAACTATGGTATCAGTTAGGGTTCCACCAGAGCAGGTTTCCGTAGATATTTTAAAAAAAACCTCGCGAGGGCACAGGTGACCTACGCGACAATGAAATTTGAAAAAGTACATATTCGTTACCAGAGTGTCGAATAAGTCGCACCTCCGGTCACAGGCACCCCTTTCTATGTATGGATATGTTTTTGCAACATATTGAAAAAATTGTCCCGGTAAACTTTTTACAGTTTACTTTAGTTTTTCGTTATGTATACGATTTTTAATAATAAAGAAATACCAATAGTCATGGTCTATTTGTTTTGTTTTCATCCTTTTACATTTTGCATTATATTTTCAACAATTTCATGGGTAGTTGAAAACCGAATTGGAAAAATTGCTCTACGGCGCCATTCCTGTCACCTGCAACAAAGAAATGTATGATAAAGCCGTTTTGCGGCTCACAAATCCGTTTCAAAAATCAGGTCCCCTCTAAGGTCACCGGTGGTCTACGTGGCCGCTCGATATAGGGCAAGGTCCGGTCACCGGTGACCTACCTGGCAGAGAACGTGTTAACATACTTCGTTTTCGAATATGTATATTACCTTATTAATCGTGCATATTCTTCAATCACGCCTGCTAATACGCGTACGTCTGCTTATACGCGTATGACTGCATATACGTGGTTGTGCTGTCAAAAAAATCATTTACCTTCTGATTCCTCAAAACCACTGCCGCGGACACCACGGTTGCAATACGGTGACGTTTCACATACGTGTCATGATACTAATACGAGAAAAAAAATAGGCGCACGTCTTCTTTTTCGCGTATCGTGCGTGCCTAGAGAATAGACTTCATTTAGGTCTATTCTCTAGGCATGTAGGTCTGCCTTTTCGCGTATGATACGGTGTCCGTGGCAGTGATTTTGAGGAATCAGAAGTTAAATGATATTTTTGACAGCACACCCGCGTATATGCAGTCATACGCGTATAAGCAGACGTACGCGTATAAGCAGGCGTGGTTGAAAAATGAGCGCACGATTATTTAGTTATCAACACCGTCGGCAAAGTATTTACATCCCTTTAACAGCTCTAGTGGTTAATTCTCTAGGCGCGTACGATGCGCTTTTTCGCGTATGATACGCGAAAAGGCAAACGTACACGTATTTTATTTTTCTGTTATTGGTATTGCGACACGTATGTGAAACGTCACGATTTGGTAGCCGTGGTGTTCGCGGCACTGGTTTTGAGGTATCAGAAGTTAGATGATTTTTTTGACAGCACAGCCATGTACATATAGACAGTCATATGCGTATAAGCAGACGTACGTGTATAAGCAGGCGTAGTTGAAGAATTGGACCATTACTCTTTGATTCTGTATTTTAATTCTGGCTGTCTCGTTCACCCACGGCTTTATTTACCGCAACCATATCGGGGAGCCATCATCTCATTATTCAAACTAATCCGCATCTGACTCTCGACATCGCCACACTTTATGCATACAAAATTACGACGAGGTTTAAATTGCTGTTAAAGTATTCAGTCACGGCTTGGTCGGCGTGATTAAGTGTTAATACTGCACGCGTACACGTTCAAAGTCAGACGAAGATACACCTTTTGAGAACAGCGACGGAGAGATAATGAGAAGTCGGCCTCGTTAATATCTAAAGCGACAAAATGGCGCCCAAACGTGTGGCTTATTTCAAGATTATATTAGGGAAATTACATCGAAAATTATTTACAACACTCAACCCCAGATTATCGTTACGTATCTAAAATAGATTCAATTCTAAGAAATCCTTCAGTCAGATAATATATTTAAATATATTTTATAGAAGCCATTGTAATCGTGACAATTTTTACATGAAAATTCGAATAATTGTATCTAAACCCAAAAGTGTCTTATTATAAATTTAATCGTCTTTTGTGTTTAATTTATTTTGTAAAATTTAATTTATTTTTTATTTACTTAGTTATGTAACGACAAAGATACATAGTCGGTCAGTTATAGTAGCCTAACATAGTTTGCTCTACCTTACTATGCTATAATTTACATTATAGCTATAATGTAATTACACAGAATAAGACAAAACAAGAGAAGTATCAAGAAAAATACTAATATCGAGCAAAATATATAAATTACCTAAAAGGAAAAATGGCAATAAATAGGTAAATGATCATATAATAAATGTAGATATATAGATAGACACATAAAAAAATATATTAAAATAAATAAATATTATAATAATAAAGTATACCGAATATTAAAAGCATGTTTTCAAAATATATTTGTTTTTATTAAAACATGTATTTACATTTATATATTTGTCTAATAAGACTTTTATGGACTTTTTGCCTCAAAACATACGAGATTCTTTGAAATTCTTCAAAACATAATAATGTCATTAATAATGCCTCAAAACATACGAGGTGACACGAGTCTTCTTTTTTTCTGTTTCTGAAACAGTTGAACTAACGGTGTCATGTCATAAGGAAAAGAATGCAATAAATAGGTGAATGATCATATAATAAATGTAGATATATAAATAAATACACATATAAAATATATTAAAATAAATAAAAATTATATTAATAAAGTATACCGAATAGTCAAAGCATGTTTTCAAAATATATCTGTTTTTATTAAAACATACAATTACATTTATGTTTTTGTCTAATAAGACTTTAGAGGAGTTTTTGCCTCAAAACATACGAGATTCTTTGAAATTCTTCAAAACATAATGTCATTAATAATGCCTCAAAACATACGAGGTTCTGTGAGAGGATTCTTATTTTTTTCTGTTTTTGAAACAGTTGAACTAACAGTGCCATTTCGATACTAATTATGTAACTTGGATGGTGTAAAATTTTGTGAAAATTGCCCATCTGAAGCCCATTTCCCAAATTTAACAAGTCACAAAATTATGGTACAAGTTCACAAGTAACAAATTCAGTAATACAAGTATTTTTCGAATATTATTTATAGTTTTGGAAATGCCACTACTGTTAAAAACACTTACAAGTGCAAAAACGTGCATAGCGTTTGAAACTTGAAAATGTAACACAATTTGCAAACTTGGCAGGAGAAAACCCAAGGGTTTTCAAGCTTCGGCCCATATTAAAAAAATATATTATTAAAATAGTAATATAATAATTGGGTTTTTCAGAACCAAAAATTAACTGGGCTCTGCGCATCGACCATAACTATCGATTGGCGAAGAAATTCTTAAAACGGACATACTTTACTCCAGTATCGTGCATAGAATGCATCCATACATCCAGAGAGATGGATATAAATTTATTTTTAGTATAGATGGACTCCAGGACATGTGAAACGTCGACATTTTTCGACGTAGTAATTGCATGTCCTTGAATGCATCTAAACCACAAAAAATGTGTCTCTCTGTCTGCATATTGGGCGTCGGGAAAAGTTTTTTGTACGATTTAATGTCGTTACATTGTTCGCACGATTGTAAGACTTCGCCCCCCCCCCCCCACAGGGTGGACCGAAGTGATCCACCAAAAAGAAGTGACAGGAAAATATTATGGTTGATTGGGACATGAAATTAAAGAAAAATGAAAATTATAAGCTAGCCGTCATTGCACAAATATTTCGATAATATTTCATAGTTTTTGATAGAACGGTGGTGAATTCTTAGTTAAAAAAAATAAAATTCACAGTACGAACAATGACTGTTCAAAGAAGTAAATAGGTAGGTATCTTATTATATATCTCCGGAGAGTATCTTAGGAGTCGTTCCATTTTAATATATAACATACGATCTCTCACGCTAAACTCGTACAAGCTGAGAAAGTCGTTCGATTTGTTGAGTGACGGGTGACTGCTTCAACGACTAATAATCCGAGGAAGATTGCCAAATGGCAGTCTCTAAAAACAATGCAAAATAAAGCGAAATTACTAACATTCACCGATCCTGGTAGAAAATTCCAGGTCATTCTCATTATTTCACTGGATAATTGGTTAACATTTACTGGTCGTAGACGTGTACCTTAGTTTTCGAGAAATAGCTGTAACTTCAAATCAGCGAAAATTTGCTGGCGAATGAAAGGATAGTAATTTTCGAGAAACGGGGCCCTTCAATGAATTTATAGAACGGATTGATTCTAAATCTGTTTGAGAAGCTGCTTCCTACCAGTAGTAAACGGCAAAAAAATCCTAGATCTGGTACCAAAAGCGCCAAGTGCGGTAGCACTGCGCCGCACAGCGCCACACTGCGCGATGCTCGTCACGCGGCTGGAAGTCAGTCGAGTATAGAGCGAGACAAAATTGAGCTTTATACGCACCCAACAGGGATATCGGTGAAGTGGAAGTGGCGGGGACGAAGCGAGCTAATAAACTTGTCCCTAGCTGGAGCCGCTCTCGCTTCGGCTGTCGGTCTATAAGCCCGCTTTTGAGCGAATGCATTGGGGTTGCTTAGTAGTATTGATAATTTTATTCAATACATGACATATTCGAAAACTTGGGTAATCTCAAGAAGAAGATAGAGAAACATCGCAAGCAAAAAACACTTATTTCACGATCATACTTCTTAATAAAAAAAATCTGTCCAAAATACTACAATAATTACCTCCAAAAAAAAGACGAAGAGGCGGAACGTGACGATCTCCACATACCCGTTGATTAATGGTCGAAATTCGTAAAAATGGTCATATTAAAATCACTGATACGCAGCGTTGTCACACAGAGCACGTACTCCCTCCTTCTTCCTCCTCCTGAATCCGTGGTATTACTGAATTTGGTATATGATAATATAAAGTTTCAGAATCCTGTATGGTCTGGGACACTGTTGAGGATGGTTTTGTCCCACATCGCCATGTTATCTAGCTTAGTCAACCATTTTAGATTGTAATGATCTATATTATTATAGTGATGCCAAGAGTAAGTAGATTTGTTTAATGCGGCCGTCTTGATCACAACAGCTCCTAGCTATTAAACATACCGAAAAGATATACTTAAACATTTATCCATGCGTGTCAAATCTTCAAAGAGGGATCCTCTACTTAAACCAATTCCCTCTCTTTTCGAATTGAACCATCTCGTACAATTCACAAAGGGAATTTCAATTACGTGGATGAAAAAGCTCCCCGCGCGCCGTCGCCCTCGCTTTATAGATGAAGATAAAAAAAGCCCCCGCACACAAAGAGATACAATATGCAGGATATTACAAAACACAAATGGCTTAATTGCTTTATTTATTGGCGAGGACTTTCCATTGCAGAAACAAACGGAACGCGTAGAAAAAGTAACAGTTTTCGGTTGATAAATCAGCCAAAATATATACTCTCGGATACAACTGAAATTATCGGGAATTTACCACCATCGTAAAACTAGTACTTAGTATATGCCATACTGCTATGTGAATACTATAATATACTATAATTACCCAAATACCGTTAATAAGTAAAATAAGAGGAAAAGTAGCGATATAAATCGGCAACTTTGCCCATCCAGTGATTGGCAATCCCTGTCTTATCCAAATTGGCTTAAAACCTATTCCAATAAAAGTCTTTGTTCGCCACTATTCCAAAAATACCCACATACTTATGTTTGCTGTACTTATTGGCAGATCATCTTCCAAGCAAAGTAAACTGCAAAAGCAAATTGGCTTAAAATCTATTCCAACAAGTTTTTCTCGCCACCACGATTCCAGAAACACCCATATACGCCATGCTTGCTTTACCTATTGGTCAGATCCTCATCCAGGCCAAATAAACAAATATACACCTGCAGCAACAGCAGTGGGTCTCTAATCCAATTTGCTGCCATCTAGTGTTGCTTAGAGTCACCCACGGACGGTGCATACCAAATTTGGTTAATATTAGATGAACAGGAATGTTTCAAACATACGGAAATACAAACAAACGCACAAACGCAGATCATGCAACGGAATATAATGCATGTCCTACATAATACTATGGACGTGCCAAAAAGGAATAATTATACGACTGTGACATTTAGAAATTGACGCTTCCATTGAGAAAGTGGAACCAGCAGCGAGCGAGTGAAATTCCAACTTATTCGATTTTATTATGTCGTGACGATTGGAGATTCTTACCCTTTTCCCGTTTTATTTTGTTCATGCACTACTGCTTACCGTCTGTTTTAAACGCTGGAGGATTTGTTATCCCGTAGACCGTTCGGTTTAATTTCGATCCGAGCCACTGATTATTCATAGTAGTTATCGCCGTCTTCGCGTTCTAAAAACAACCAATTAATCACGTACACTTGATCGTAACATAAACTTTCTTAAAATATGATATACTATAGTTGCTCTTAGTTATTAGCATCGCGGTCCCATTACTTAGGACTCTATAACAACTCATACTACTCAGTGCGTGAACGCTACGCACGAACGAACGCTTTAAATGAATAGTTAGGTAACCATGGCAGTTAGAGGTTGACATATTGATTGTGAAAGTTACACGAGAAAATTTCCGCTCAAAATTAATCACAACTTAGACAAGCATTATTTCAGGCAATAACAATGTCTCACTGAGCTAAAAGTAAATCTTATAGTTTAAAGTGCCCACTACGTTACTTGCGTAGTCGATCGAAGTAGCGCGAGTACGAGAGTGTAGAGAGGCACTTCGACTTACGCCGTGCAACCACGCCTCGCCTTGGGCCTCTTCCGATTGGGGTCGAATTTTTTGCACCCGAGTCAAAAGGCCCGAGGCGCAAACATGAAGCAACTCAGTATAATATACTTACTTCGGTCTTTCAGTGTCAGTTGAAAGAAAACCAGACTAAAAAATAGTGTTTTTGCTCAAAACATTCTGAGCAAAAGTAGATTATTTTTATTATTTATTTTTCGAAATATAGGAACTAAGTAAGTGAGAAATAGTTAATATAGCTCCAACTAGAATTGTATGTATGTTTATGTTTGATTTCGTATTAGATAGTTTAAATTTTAATAATAAATGATAATTATACAACAAAAACAACGGTTTGGTCCTGACAACTAAGCTTTAACCATTGACCTATACGCATACCTTCGTTATTTATAGTAATAGATGGTGCCATTAAAGGATTCTAAAAGAGTTTTGCGGTTATTAACTGATGCAATATACGCCAATAACATTCCTGGGCTGGTTTCCAACCTGAAATATTTATGATTGCACTTCGACGAGAGCAATGTACGTCGTCCGCAAGGGCTCGCGCCAGAGCTTGGAGCCGGTATAAAAATTTACCTTGGTTTATCACGGTGAATTGAAAGCTTTCACCACCTCTTTTTTCTCCACTTTTTTGTATGACATGTATGCACTTAGTTAAAATAGGTGAGAATACACAGTGCAATCTCAGCGGGTACTTGCACGTCATCAGTTTTGCCCAGAGTGTCAACGACTGAGTTCCTCGCGAAGTTGAGCGAGTGTATGGTGACGGTCCTCATACTTGGATAACTTTGCCGAGGACTTCGGCAAGGAACTTAGAACGAGAGTGTAGTGGACGCTTAACAACAGTACATCGATGATATTCAAAATTCCGACATGGACCTGACCTTTCACTGGTCGACCAAAAACGTTGCCTCTGTACGACAGCTAATACATGCAAATAGGCATGTGATATAAGAGCAGATTCGGACATTTTTGGACGCTGGTGTGACTGTGATCCATACAAGTATGCATCATGAGTTGGGTATCAGAAACCTAGTTTTTCTTTGAATATACTCCAATAAGCCAGAAAGAAAGGGTCGGCACAATTTGGGTCTTCGAAAGTCAGCTTAAACCCACAAAAAATTTCTTTCTCCCATGCGTATCGACAAAAAAATCGCTTTATTTGTCTCAAAATCAGGACATCTTACTGCAACCATAACATCACCAATCCCTCCTCTTCCCCCTCCTTCCCTTGTCCCTTTACTTTCTTCCCTTTGCGTTTTTATTTAATTTTAATAATTTGTTTTCCTTTTGTTACTATCGACTTTTCTCTAGTTTTCTATTTATTTTATCGTTTTACTTTATATTTGTATTTTGTGTAGCCAACGCAAAACTTGTAAAGGTGTTTTTTATAGAGGTATAGAAATTTAAGTTGGCAACACTTTTTTAACTGCCGGCCATTTTGTCAGCTGTCAAGTGATTTATGTTTAGTTTGGTTTGGCATTTCAACATGAATAGACTGACGCCTGAA
>JAOPUG010000192.1:1350404-1372552 GCA_027564375.1 Micropterix facetella
GAAAATGGTGACCCAGCCGGGAATCGAACCCGGAACCTTACAATGTAAGATCAGGCGACCTAACCACTATGCCACCGAGACATGTAATGAAGTTAGCGACGAATTGTGGTTTGTAAAGACTGCTGCATTGTTGCCAATTAATCGAACATTTTCCAGGCATAATGCTATTTAACATTGAATAAACACTTTCCATACGTTAAAATATCTAACACTTTCAATACTGTACATAATAATAGTGGCTCTAAAAAGTAATAGGAAAATAACATTATTCCGTTTTTAGCTGAAAAATTATAACTGAAAAATGCGCTAACCATTTGGCAACATTGCCGGCCCATCAAACTGCTATGTTTTGTTTCTTCTCTCTAAGGGTATAATATTAATTTATCTATGTTTTCCCCCACTCCTCGGACATCGAGCTTCATACGTATTTTCGCTCGTGTGGTGTGTCGTTTACTCCACACCTTTCGAGAACTAAGTCGCCGCTGGCACCGCGCCACCTACGAAAATGCTGTGCCCATACAAAGTATATGGATAGTCCCTATCTCGTATATGGATTGTCAGTATATGGATAGTCCCATACCGGCAAGTATATGGATAGTCCCTATCTCGTAAGTAAGCTATAATTCCATGTGCCTATTCGAACTACGAGACCTCGAAGCCTCTTTTATATACTCAAACTGCCGCACTTTAACATAAAACGATGCATAAATTTGCGAAAATAGATATTTTTCATCTACCAGTTGACATTTCTAAAAATGCAGTGAAAACTATTCTACCTAAATATTAAACTTTAAATGAAACTATCGCATACACTCCCCACCGCTCTTTGCCCCCCTTCCACATATCAAATGTTACCTTTGATACTTTATTTTTATACATGCATTTTACTTATATGTACCTACATATATTTCACACAGAGGGCAACAATAAAAGTTTCAGGACCCAATTAGGAAAAATTAGAATGAATGACCAAACATCAATTTATTCTTTCTCGGAATATTCTCCGTGAGAGTTAATACACTTTTTCATACGTTCAAACCATTTCCACGACATTTATTCAACTCCTCCGTGGTGCCCTCGTATGTTTTTTTATATTCATCGACAGGCCTCTTTTGGCGAATAAAATCGTTGAACGCGTAATTGGTTTTTAAGTTTTAGGAACAAGAAGAAGTCAATAGATGTAAGTCGCGATTGTATGGGGTGATGACTCATGAGTCCTACGTTTTTCACCTTCAAAAATTCGTTTGTCTGTCTGGCCGTGTGAGAGCTGGCATTGTCATGGTGCACGATGATACAGCGTTTACGAGGTTAGTCAATAACTTCCGGCAAGTAAATGGTCGTGTACTAATCATTATTCAGGGTACGACGATTCTCCAAAGCAGCATTAGCCACGTGTCCGTTTTCCTAAAAAAAAGAAGCGGCCATCCGCTTCGTGACACTTTGCACGCCCGTTACTGTCGTTGCGTTCATCTTGAAAGACGCAAATGGTCGATTGCATCTTTGTTTCGGGGTCCTAAATCCATAACCGGGATCGATAGCTTTGTAAATCCCATGTTTCGACACCTGGTATTATATTCCACACCAAATTGTAGCTCCATTGAATCTGGTGAGCATGGAATTGCACCAAGTGATGAGTCCCATTTTTTGAGCATCGAACAAATTGTATACACTTTTAATTTTATTATGTTCTTTTCTTTACTTCTTTTTATATAGGTTCACATACATATTTATAACAAATTAAATGTACGCCTTAGAACGGGATATAGCCTAGTTAGATGACATTAAAATAAATCAACATTTTTTGGCATATTATGTTATCAGATTTTTGCTACTAGATTTTGTCTATATTATTTTAATTGTACATGTTGTCCATTTTCCTGTACATTATCGTGAATTACAAATTAAATAAATAAATAAATAAAACCCGTCTTACTGTAGTTTGTTATTGCTAGGATATTATTGTGTGTGCAATCATGGAAGAATTGAAATTCAGTTATTTTTTTTATATGAAATCCTGCATCGGTGATATTCAATACAGCTTCTTGCGGTGTGTCACAATAGTTAACACTAAAAAGTGTACTATCAAGAACTGAAAACAATTATGGAGAAGCTCGTGATTAAATAACCGACCCTGTCAATCGCTCGTCTCCGCTGATTTTTCATGACAATTGACCACACACTTCACAGCAAATAGTCACAGCGTTGCAGGAGTAGCAACTGGAGACTCTTCTCCACCAACCGTACTCGCCACACCTTGTTACAACAGACTTCCACTTTCGACGATCTAAGAAAAATCGGTGATCTGCGAACATATTGGATAGCGGAACTAAACACTGGGTGCAGTTTCAAAATCTGACTGAGCTATCCAAAGTACTTTCCGCGCATGATCTGGGAAGCCATTGAAATAAGAAGAACGCCGATATTCAATAGAGACAGCGGTTTCAAATTCTCTACTACATACTGTGCTACGTGGAATCCGCTTCTTAAAATATTCTCAATGCCCATCGCCGAACGCAAGGACGTAACACAAGATACAGTGAGTGTCGTATGCGAATTTTCAAAATTCGCGAGCGCCGAACCCGCCGCCCCACCACCGTTATAATCTACGCAGTAACAGCAGCAATTTTTCGCCTAGATAAACGACATCATAGAGCTAATATTGATATTTGACGAAACAAAAGTTTTTGTAAACTAGTATTAATAATTTATTTAAAAGAAATAATACTATCATAAATATCGAATTAAGTAATCCATCACTATCGTCATTATCATGAAATTCAATTATTACAACTAAAATTAATACCTATTTATATTATTGATATATTATAAGTGGCTACAAAATTTTCCTCAACGGCTCTTTAATAATTTCATTATGAAAAGTGAGCTTGGAATTATACGATGTATGCGAAAGTATTAAATGTATTACCGAAAAACCAGTCTAAAAATGCGATTTCCTCACTATCATCAGTGTATCTGTTTAATAACATAATTTTATTAGTAGGTGGATCGAGGGCGTATCTGAACAGATACGGTGTTCAATTGCCACCCACCTGGTGCAGATTATTCTTAGCAGTTCCTCTCTCAGTTATTTTATTTGTTAAGAACGTCAACGACGAACTAAATATTTCTGCCATAGTGAATAAGGAGGCATACTATTTTGTAACTGTTTCGTATTTTGTAATATTGATGGTCTCGCTGAGCGCTCAGTGTATTTTTCAGTGTGTTTTTCACCGTCACACAAATCTACTACTCTTTCAAATTTTTGATCGAATTGATATACTTTTAAATGTGGATCGCCTAAAATTATACAACCGTGTAAACTATAAATTGAAAAAGTTGATATTGTTAGGTTTGTTGATTTGGTTGATTCTCGCGGTCTATCAGTGCTTTAACAAAACCTTAAATAGTACACCGCTACGAATGTTCTGCTTTCTTCTACTACAATACATACATTCCCTCTACTGCTATCAATTTGTAATCGACGTAAAGAGTCTACGTTTGAGGATCATGTTTTTCAACGATTACTTGGAACGCTTAGCTAAATATGGTGCCGTATCAGACTACATAAGGAATATCAGAAACGATCCACACGCAGCGATATTTGACTTGACAAGAAAGGAAAGATTGGAATATGTCGATTTATCGAATGTTTCACCAGACATTTTACCAACATTGGTAAATATTGGTGATGCTATATCGGATTGTTCTAGAGTCATAAACAGAATATACTCATTTCCTGTAAGTAGATTTGAACGAATTTGAAATATAGATAACATTATTTAGTAGTAACTCCGAGCCTTATAAGTTTATTTTGATGGGCAATCCAACTTAATTTTGACGTTTTCAATCCATCTTTATAATTTAACTACAAACACTTTCCATTTCAGATCACTTTAGCAGTTATTCATCTGCTAGTTACCATTTTGACGACACTTGGAACATGGATTTTGATTTTGAAACAGGTAAGTATGTGTTGTGGTACATCTACCTATAGCGTAGTAACTTTGCGCTCCTAATAGGTATCTATGATTTTTGTTAATTTGTTTTTGAGAAAATTGGTAATTTTGAAGAATACCTTCTTTCGTGCCAAAGGCATTCTAACATACTTTTCTCGGATGATACACCAGCGATTTTCTGGAATGTTATAGAAACAACTATCTAGAACTGATGATCCTTGTCTTCGAATGTACGCCGTGCCTAGAAAGATGCATTGATGATTCTACATATAACTCAGATTTGCCAAGTAGTAGTAGAGTAAGTAGTAAACTGAGCGGGCGGCTTGCCCCAGTCTTTGTTGTCACCTAGATCTATGAGAACTTTTGTAACTACCCACTGGGTGGTCGAATCAGTGATCTGCTAGAAGGCCTGTATTATTTACCAGTCCATATAGGTCACAGACGTTCAAGAAGGGCAGATCGCTGGTTTCGAGAAAGTCTCGTCCCAGTAAACTGTGTCTTTTCGCTGCAAGGCCCGGACAGCGACCCACGATGTGTATGCTGTCCTCTGGTTCTTCGCCATATATCAGACAATCCTTGCTTTTAGTCAAACCAAGACTGAAGAGATGCACTCTAACGGCAGTGTCAGGAATCGATAGTCGTTCTAAGTCTCTTCTTGCTCATGTCGATTAGGGCCCTGGTTCTCTTATGAAGTGGTTGCTCTATCATGGTCTTTGCCTGGCGACAAACTTGGCTCTGTTTTCAGGATGCTCCGAGCAGTCTCTGATTATTTTCCTGCCCACAGCGAAGATCACCCCAATTACTGGCTATTCCGGGAATTCCAGTGTACCCAGTTTTGTCAGTCTGTCGGCCTTCTCGTTGCCAGGTATGCTTTGGTGGCCAGGTGACTACAGTAGTGTGATCTTGTTGGCTTTTCCCAATTTATTGAGCTCTTGCATACCCCATACCACAAAAGATTCTGTGGTGGATTTAGCCAGAGTGTCCAAAACTGTTCTGCTGTCGAATCAGATGAAGATTATTCTATTGTTACCTCTAGTCGATTTTGGAATTTTATGCCATGTTGGAATCAACATGGCAAACACCTCGGCTTAGAAAACCGTAGCTTGTTGTCCAAGAGGGACAGTGATTAAGCGGTTGGTTTTCATGCCGTACACGCCTTCCTCAAATCATCAATTTGTTCCTGATTCGTCGATGAACCATGCGTCTGCATTTTGGTGTTGAAGCAAATGCGATTTCTTCCAGTGTCCTCTGGTGGGGATTTGGATTTCATAGAATTTCTATCCAGAGTCAGGGTGAATGGGCTTTTATGGAGGAGGTTTAGCTCAGTGTAAATGGGCCCTCCCCGCTTCCTTTCGCTCAAACACCTGAGTCTGTGAGCTGTAAGTCTGGAGTAGTGTATTATCAGATCATCCAGGGGAGGGAAGTAGAGTGCTACCTCTAATCTCTCGGTTGGCATGTACTTCATGATGTCCATTGCGGCCGTCGGGTAATTTTATTGAAGACTTTTCAACATGTTCTTGGCTTCGAGCTTTTTCACCCTGGGCCACCAGACTGCAGCATAGGTTAGTTTTGGCATCAATACTACTCTGTAGAGCCATAGAGCGAAACTAGGTTTATACTCCCATTTTTCCAGGGATCTTTTGTACATCTACAAGGAGGCGTATAAGCTTGTTCTTTTGCTCTCAATTTGGTGTTTCCAGTTTAGCTTAGGGTCTAGATAGATTCCAAGGTATTTGCCCTCTGTTATGTATTCTACCTCTTTATTCCAGAGCTTTAGACGCTCAACGGGTTCAGGTTTGTATTTTCTGGTAAAGACCATGGCCTTGGTCTTGCTTGGTTTAGCAAATAGGCCCCTGATCCGGCACCAGTCTTGCGTGGTCTTTAGTACTTTACCCATGAGCTCTTTAAGTATTCATAAGAAGTTTCCTCTTGCCACATTAGCCACGTCGTCAGCGAAGCCGTAAACAGAGGTTTGTAGATCTGTCAAGAGTTCCTCTATAACGATGCTACACAGGAGGGGTGACATGACAACATCCTGCGGGCAGCCCTTGGCCGGGATTCCAGTGAGTGAGGTGTGGAGGAAGGCTTGGTAGATGGTCAGAGTCCTATTTCATAGCATACTCAATGCCCAATCAATGGTGGTCTCTGGTATTCCTCGACTATACGTGGTCTCTTTTATAGTTGCGTATGAGGTAGTAGCAAATGTTTCTTAGATGTACAGGAATACTCCCAGAGGCCTGATCCGTTCGCCGCTCGCTGTATTGTGAGGCCTAATGGGGTCATGCAGCTTCGGTCTTAATAGCCAAACTCTATATCATAGTAGGCCCGACACACGGCTCAGCTCCTATCCGGTAGCCTCCTCGAAGAGAGATTAAACTGGTGAGCTTACTGTGCATGGCGGCTGATCTGGAGGAATACTTCGGGCGGCTCTGTATATCTGAGCACTGGTCGGCATGCTGGCCTTTGCTTAACAACCATCCTGACGAGGGGCCCTCGGGTGGCTAGACTGGTCTGATCCGAGTATATCCCGGTAAAGCAGCATATGTACTGGGTTAAAACTTAGGAGGGATGGTTGTCTGATGCACTGGTAGGACTGTCAGTCTTTGCTCAACAACGAATATCCTGAGGTTTGCAAGCACAATGCGACCTAAGACAGCGGAAGTAGTTAGATACTTTATGCTATATATCTTTAGAAACGATACGTTGGCCACCCGGTCTTGGGTGGCACCTCGTATCCGTCACATGTTCCAGTGTGGAATTGCCGCTTACATAAGTTAGAATAACGCGCAAGCGACTTCGAACCTGCTGCCAGACGGGAGGTCGGAGAAATCTGGCCCCATCTGAGAGTGACGGCGCGAGGATGTACCACTGGGCTTGAAAATTCCCAATGCCTAGCCGTGAGGAGTTGGTCTCTCACGGGAAGTGGCATAGTTGGATTGTAGATATGTATTGTCATAATTCTGTACATCTCATCTCTGGGCGATATAACCTTTGAAATGCCTGGGGGTGACAGGTTCACCTGAATATAGTCTTAAATCCAAAGTTGTGTCTCTATGGTGCTCACCAGGTGATGTAGGGCAGCGTCCGTAGATTTGCGCCTCCCTCCCACCATAGGTATACTGAGATACTGCCAGCGGGTGAGAGGTGAGGTGCTTTGTTTTCAAGTAGCCATTGACTATCCTCTCCAATGTTTTCAAAATAAAGAGGTGAGGCTAATGGGCCTGCAATCCATAGCGGATATGTCTGTTCATGCCTGCCTTGGGGATGAAAGTGACTCTTGCACTACTCCATGTATGCGGGACGTGTCTCAGGGCTATGCTTGCTCTAAGCACATTTGTGAGAGAGCCCATCAGCTGGCTCAGCCCTTTTGTAGTACGACTGACTAGACTCAATCCGGTCCGGGTGATTTGTAGGGGTCGAAGTTGTTCACGGTCCATTCAACTGACCTAGAATATACTATCTTTGCTGCCAAAGCCCACTTCTTGGGCTTGTAGAGTCTCTTGGAGTTCTCTTCCACGCCGTTAGGTGGGAGGATTCTTGGAAGCCCGGAAAGTGTGTTTCATTAGAAGCTTCAAGGTTTCTTTGGTGTCGCATGTGTAGCCCCCATCTAGTCGTTTGAGGCATCCCAGTTGGGGGCGATTATCAGAGCTGAGGATGTTGTTGAGTCTGGAGGCACCAGCAGCCGTTTCCACGCTTTCACAGTAGTCCCTCCAGCTTTTTTCGTTTGGCTTTGACGATAGCCTTACTTTATTCATTTCGGGCATTTTTGTATTCTTCCCGAAGGTATTGCAAGCTAGTTTTGGTTTTATTTGCCATATCGAAACTCCTTCTTAAGCCTAACTTGAGCTTAGTCAGCTCTGAGTTCCCTCATAGGACTTTTCTAGAGGTTTTTCGGTTTCATCGGGTAATTCTGCTCGTAGGCATCAATGACGGCATTTGACAGTGATTGCGCTGCCATTCCTAGTTATTCTTTGGTATCGAATCTATTCGGGACCATGGCGAGCAAGGTGGCCAGATCCTTAAAGAATCCTTCCCAGTTAGTATTTCGAGGGTTGTGTGCACAATGAATATTCGAAGAGTTCCGAAACGATAGACAGATTTACCTATAATCTATAATTAATATTACCTATAATCTATATTACCTATAATGCAAGTTAATTTGAATGATGGGGACATCTAGGGTGTCTATTTAGGTGCCCATTCCCCATTCCCTCCGCTGTGTCCGACTCCTTCTTGTGTTTATCGTCGTGCAGCCTTATGGTTGCCTGTACCAGTCCACAGAAGGGTCGAAAGTTTCTGGCTCTGAGAGCAGCCAATGAGGAGTCGCCCACTAGGCAGACGAAGTGGACGCTCGCAGCATCCTTCTTCGAACTCCCCCTGGAGACGACGCACTCACCGGTCTTCAGGTCTGTGTTTTGCTTGCCGAGGAATTGAAGCACTTCCGCGGCAGAGAAACTGGAGTCCTCCACGTTGATAACCACTCGATGGCGTTTGGGCAGCTCATCGACCGGCAACACACACATAAATTCTTTTTCAACGAGCAGTTCCGTGGAAAGGCTTCTAAGCAAATTCCCCATCATCTCGTCTGCGCACGCGAGGATTAGTACGCTGTCCTTCTTCTAACTGCCGGTGAAAGATGGTACTTTCGTACCATCTGGTATTTCCGTGATGGCTATCTTTATTTTTCTCAGAATGGCGTTTATATCGCCGGCGTTTATGTTTTTGGTAGGGTAGCCCCTTATTATTAGGGTTAGCCTAATGAGAATTTTCACTTTGGGCTTTTGCCTTGATTCCGACTCGATTGCCTTGAAGCCACTGAGGATTAGGGTATTTGGCTCTTGTCTGGGGCATTTAGAGACTCCTGCGATCCCATTATAGCACTGGAGATTTCTTGGGCATTCGCAATTAGCCCTTCCTTCTTCATTTTGTTGGGGCTCGTCGCGGAACGTGGATTTTTATGTTCGGACCCCCCCCCCATCAACCCCCCTCGGGCATTCTGTCTGCCAGGAGAGCGGGAGACCCGCCCTGTAGGCCCTTAGCTCCCGGAAATATTTGCCAAGCAACTACATAATTTATGTAAAATAAACTATTTACTTTCTTTTTTCATGCCAGGGTGTGCTCTTAAATTCTATATCATTTATGGTAATATCTAGTATGAACAATTTGACGCTTATATTCGTTATTATATCAAGCAATGGACTGACCGAGGAAGTCAACGTTATGATGTCGGTGTTGAATACTCTTTTGAAACATGACAAATTAGGTATGTGCCTAACATATATCTAGACATGTCAAAAATACTAAGCGGATATTTTACTCTCTTATAAATAGGTATCAAAGGAATGATGCATATCAATACAATAATTTGCTTAGTCGAATCGAGCAATATTGGTATAAATGCTGGTGGCTTATTTAACTTAGATAAGTCGTTCTTCTCCGGTTTCATATCAACGGTAGTATCCTATGTAATGATCTTGTTGCAATTAATCATTGACCCTGCTGATGACCATTAAGATACAGTTACTGGAAACAGAAAATAAAATACCAAAGAGGAAGTGATGATAGTGAAATCCTAGGGAAATTATTACTGATCATATTAAGTTTGCATTATAATATTTGATCGCATTGTCTGCATTCACTTTAAGGAAACTAGTTAATATATAAAACAGTAAGCGATATCACGATCGGTGATGTCAGATGTTGATGATACTGCAGCCAGCATTGCGGAAAAATCCAGTTCCTCAAATTATTGTCAATATTTTAAGCATACGATAAATAGTCAAACATTTAACGCTTACCGGATACGTATAAGAAAAGATTTATGAGTGCAGTGACATGCTATCTGAACAGAAATGGTTTTCTACACGACATAATGACAAGATTATACATAAACAAAATCTGGTGATTGTGTTTATGTCCACTCACTAATTCTTACATATACACATACACACACTTTCTATTTAACGTGCACACTTTCAACAATGGGGATATCTACTTTCATTTTCGCCCGCAAGAGGACACAGCAGTGACTTTGTTCCTGAAAGGTGTGAAGTGAGCGACGTATCGCGGTTAGAAGGGACTGCTGCATTGCTGCCAATCAATTGCACATTTTCTAGGCATAAAGCTGTTGAGAAGCGAAAAAACGATCCCCATATCTTAAAATATCTAACTCCTTCAATACTGTACTTAATATTAATGTTTCAAAAAAAAGTCCATGAAATTAACTTTTCTCCGTTTTTAACACGAAATAATTTTAACGATATGACTGGAAAATGCACTAGACATTTGGCAATTGATGTTTATTTTCTCCCTAAGGTACCTACATTGTATTAATCATTTACCTATGTTTTCCCTCGCTAGTCAGACATGAGCTTCGTACGTATGCTCCATCGTGCGGTTCGTCGTTAGGTCCACACCTTTCGAGATAGGTCTTGATAGTTACCGCTGGCGCCACCTATAAAAAAATGTTGTCAACACATCTCATTTATTTTTTTAAAAATTAACTTTATGATTTAAATTATAATATTATTTTTCGGCCTTTTTATTATGTATAATAATACAATCTGTATTATTATATTGTAAACGTTACATTTTCTACTTGTGGAAATAGACATTGAGAAGACTGACTGCCTACCGTTTACCATGGATACAATTTAAAGGACAACTGGGATGGACTCTTGCTAACACCGTGGTGCCGGTCGGGCGTGTTCGTCGTGTGCATGCGTTGTGTTGTTTTGTGTCTGTTAATCTATACTCCCTTCCGTTCGTTTCCGCTTCTACATTTCTGTAAGTGTTAATTTTCTTGTTTATGCCCTCCAGGCGGCTCAACTCCAGAGAAATCTACGAAAATAGGCGCGGTTTTTTTCGGCGACTATCCCCATTGGTAGAGTCGTCTGCGTCGTGTGGAATGGGTAGGAATGGCACCGGATATTAACTTCATGAGTCTAACCCGGGAGGGGGGGGGGGAGGCTCTTGTCCTCCGGTCTCCATCGAAGGTAATCCCTCGCCAAAATCCACGCAAACCCTTCCGAGCGCCGAAGTCATGGAAGTTACACCTTACTTCTCATCTGAAGTTAAAGTCGAGTCTACGGCTTCCTCGAACGTCCCCCATAAACCGGTCTCAAGTAACCTCTACAAAGATAATGCATCTGGCCCTTTTATTGTATATATGCAATACGACCCACCTTTGACTGGCAAAGAGGACTCTGGGGTCAGGAAACTCAATATTAATTCAATCTCCGTTGGCAAACTCTGTTTCGACAGGAAAATAAAGGGAGTAAGTTCGGTTAAAAAGATTAAACGCAACCTAGTTGAGATAACTTTCCAAACGGGAGGATAAGCCAACTCGTTCTCGACCTTGCCTTTCTTAAAAGAGAAAAACTTTTTGGCCTTCATCCCGGCATATACCGTTTTCCGCATCGGGCTCATTAAGGGTATCGATTAGTCTCTAACGGACGATAAACTCTTAGAGGACTTCAACCAATGCAATTCAATCAGAGTGGATAAAGTAAAAACGCCTGAATTTCCGGGACAAATCGAGTGAGGTACCCGTATAGATGCCCTCTCGTACTGTCGTACTAACTTTTGAGGGTCAGGTCCTCCCTGATAAGGCCTTCTATTCTATAACTCTCTTACAGTAGAGCTTTATTGTCTCCCCGTCCTCCAGTGTCTTAATTGCTGTCGCTTTGGGCACGACCGTAATGTTTGTCGCGCTAAAATCCCCTGTTGCTTCAGCTGTGCTGGTGAATACAGCGGATCCGACTGCAAGAAAGAGAGTCTCGCATGTATTAATTGGAAGTCGCAGGACCATCCTGCTAATAATCAGAACTGCGAGGAGTACGCTCGCCAAAAAAAATTAAACAACTCATATCATCGGAGAACGTTTCATTCTTCGAAGCTGCCTCTGGAATCCCCAAAGGAATCCCAAATCTCTATTTTCGACCATTGCGTCCTTTTTCACTCCCACTTTAAAGGCCACGGTTGAAAGACCGCCCTATCGTCCTCGTATAATAGTTAAGGACTCTCCTCGTTACCAGCACTCCAGGGGAAATAAAGAACGAAAATCTACGCTTACTTCCCCAACGTCCCTTAGTCCCAGATTTACTTGGGACAACTTCCCCTTATCAAGCGGTTGTGGTGTATACCTGGATAATCAGCATAGAAATCCGTTTGTCAGCATCGCGTCTCTCCTTAAATCGGCACAACAGCAGCTTCTTGCCTTGCAGGCTAGATCTGCCCCAGAGTCTTCCTCAGCTAGTACCATTTCGTCATTGGTCACCGTACTCGACAATACCATCGACGAGTTCGACTCTTTCGACGACGGGCCTCTCACCGTTCCCATCATTTAGTGTGGGTATATAACAATTGTCATTGGATAATTATTCCCCCTCGTTTAATCGTACTTATATTTTCAATTTTTTTTTGTAACTAATTAACATTTTTATTTTCGGATTATTTTATCCGTTCCACCTTTATTTAGCTGAATCATGGGTATCATATCATCTTGCAGTGGATTTGCATATCGGTCACAGGAAAGATGGCTGAGCTTACCTATTTTCTTAACGTTCTCGATGTCGAAGTCATGGCGCTTGAAGAAACTTGGCTTTGCTGCAGGGATTCGTTCGACATTCCAGGGTTCTCGTGTGTACGCGCGGATCGCGCTGACGGACGAGGAGGGTTTCTCCTTGCCTTTAGGAATTCTATTCAATTCACCGTTGTTCCTGTTCCTTTCTCCGACCCAGAGGTTCAGATTGTGGCTGCAAAGGTTGGCAGCACAGTTTTCGCTTCTATCTATATCCCTCCCCATATCGCTTCTATCTATATCATACGACTGGGACGCCGCCGAGAACGGGCGTGTCTCCGCGTTTCTTTGCTACGAAGTTTTTTTCCTTCTACTGCGTATAAAGCCGTATCTTGTGTCTCGCTCTAATTTGCCATTATTGCGCATTATTTCTGTGGCCCGGGCGGCTCGAGTAATATGGATTTGACGCTATGTTCTCCGGGCATTGCCCGGGAGGTAAGGAACTGGACCGTACATGAAGCCGCGACCTTCTCGAACCACAGTCTTGTGACTTTTAAAATCGGTCGGCGCGTTCAAGCTCCCCAATTGCTAGGTTTTCGTACCTCTGATGTGGATTGGGACCGTTTCGGTGAATCCCTCTGCGAGAGACTCGCCGTGTACAAGTTCAAGTTCGGCAGAGGAACTGAGTGTTGTTCTTAACGAAGCCATCACCTCTACCTGGGAGACGGTATTGGGTCGGAAGAGACCCCGCGGTAGTTTTGCGGCCCCGTGGTGGTTTCCCGAGATTATCGATCTCAAGAAAGTTTACCGGAGTACCTATCGCTGTATGGGGGATGCCCGCACGGGCTCCTCCCCCCCCCCCCCGAGCATGTGGAGGAACTGTGAGAGACACTTCGCTCCGCTCGAAGCATCTATCACGCCGCCATTAGGCGTGCCAAGACGGACTCGTGGAGAAAGTGGGTTAGCGAAGTAGGCAATGCTAATCCATGGTAAATGAAGAGCGCAATTGACAAGTAGGCCGGGAGCGGCGATAGCTACATCTCCAGTATTGTCGAGGGTACCTCTGCCACTCTCGAAACTAAGGACACCTGTCTGCACTCCTAGTCTTTTTATG
This sequence comes from Micropterix facetella, assembly GCA_027564375.1. Classification (NCBI taxonomy): domain Eukaryota; kingdom Metazoa; phylum Arthropoda; class Insecta; order Lepidoptera; family Micropterigidae; genus Micropterix; species Micropterix facetella. The sequence goes on from JAOPUG010000192.1 coordinate 1,363,996, forward strand.
CCCCTCGGACTCTAGAAATAGAGACGATCCACACCACGTGCAGCTGCGGCGGATTTCTGCCGTTGACTCGCGCATCGCAGACCTATCAGAGGTTACTTCGGAGGAGATTGACCGGGTTATCGGCTCGCTATCTCCTAGGAAGGCTCCTGGGATTGACAACCTCACTGCGGTTATCTTGCAGCGGGTTTGGACATTAGCCAGATGGAAGGTGACTGTCTTTATGCATAAATGCATCAGCGATGGCCACTATCCCGTCTGCTGGAAGGCTGGCCTCCTGCGGGTTATTCCCAAGGGCAACAACAAATCCCGCTCGCACCTGAAAGCGTACAGGCCCATCACGCTCCTGCCCTTTCTGGGTAAGGTGCTTGAGGTGCTCGTACGTGATAGGCTGGTGGAGTCTTTGTCTTCCCATAATGAGAGTCAATTTAGGTTTACCAGAGGGAAGAGCACGGAGGATGCCATCCTCTACGCGAAGGACGGGGCCGGAATTACGACGACCGTATGTCGTGGGTGTCATTTTGGATATTTCTGGAGCGTTGGACAATGCGTGGTGGCCGATAGTGCTATGCAAGCTCTGCGCTTGTCAGTGTCCGAATTGTCTGAAGTGTCTTGAAGATAGTTATGATTTTTTTTTGGATAGGTCTGTCACGATTAGACGCGGTCCGACTAGCGTGACCATGACCCCTTCGATGGGCTGTCCGCAAGGCTCGGTTCTCCGACCAAGTCTGTGGAACGTTCTTTTCGATGATTTCCTCGGACTGCCATACCTGGATGAGTGCAGCGTCAGTGCGTACGCTGACGATGCCCTCCTCCTGGTAGGTGGCAGGAGTCAAGTCGAGGTCGAGAGAAGGGTGGCTGTTGCGCTGGACCTGATCCTCGGGTGGGGTCAGCGAAATAAATTAGCGTTCTCGGCGACGAAAACTCAGGCTCTTCTCCTGAGGGGCCTCCTCAAGCGTAACTCTGTTATCAGGCTTAATGGTCACTGGGTTTCTTTCCCGGCTACCGTTCGGTACCTGGGGGTATTGCTTGCGGCGTCCCTTACCTTTGTTTCACACGCGAAGGGCGTTGCCAATAAATCACCGGATCTGTTTCACGCTATCCGGAGAGTGAGTAGGACCGACTGGGGCATTCGCTTTCCAGCGGTCCTAACCATTTACAAAGGCGTCTTCGTCCCGCGCGTGACGCATGCGCGTGGGCTGGGAGCGCCTTTCCTGAGGCTATCCGCGTGGTGCATCTGTACAGGCAGCGAATTCTTCTCGTGGCGAAGACTGGGGCATATAGAACGACGTCTACCCTCGCGTTACCTGTTATCGCGGGTGTCTTACCCATAGACCTGGAGGTTATGGAGCGTGCAGCGCTGTCGCTGTCCCGTCGGGGTGACCCGGTTGACTATTATAGTCTATCGGTTGACCCGGCTACGTATCGGGCTGGGGAATTTGCCCGCCTTATCCGGGCAGAGTCCCTACGCATATGGCAGAAGAGATGGGACACCGGGGGCACGGGTCGTCTCACTCATTGTTTCTTCCCGTCGGTCGAGGCGAGGATAAAAAATGCGAGGTTTCTGCGGTTTGACCACCATAACACTGCGGTGAGTTCAAGGCCAAATTATTTAATTTTGAACTCTCAGAGACCCTGGTGCGCGTGTGCACATGGCCGTCAGACCGCGGAACACGTAATTTGGACATGCCCGATGCTAACGTCTGCGCGGGATGAATTGATGGATGGGGTTGGTGCGTGTGCCTGGCGTTTACCGATTTGGGACCCTGACTTGGTCGGTTGTGAGCGGTGTTTCCAGGCTTTTCGCGGGTACGTAGAAAGTTGGGTGTCCCTTTGGGAGGCAATGAGGCTGTGGCTTGCTCTATGAGGGTGTAATCTCGGGGGCTACTTTCTAGCCCGAAGTTCCCATCTTTGTGTACCGTCCTAATCGCCCCCGCGGACGCGGTCTATTTCAGAACCTGGAAGGCCTTCCCCCCGTAGCTGTACTGCGACCCGCCGGTCTCGCTGTGCAACATCACCCTTACCCTGTCTGGCCTGCTCACTGCTGACTGGCTAGCTAACGTGCTTTCTGTTTCGTCCATAATGTTGACTTACCTACATTCTGCGCCTATTGTTATCTTTTGTTGTGATTCTTGTATTATTTGTTATATTATATTTGCTTTGTTATTTTGTTATAAATTCACTTCAGTTTACTTATGTTACTCTGTTATTTAATGTAAAAATTAATTTAGATGATTGATTAATACTGTAAATATTTTATTTTATCAATAAATGAGTTTTCGGGATGGGGGTACGGGGGAGGGGGTCACCTTAACCCCTCCCCCCCCATCCCCGCGCGTCTACCCTTCCAGTACGCGCGGGGTTGTCGTTGCATGACATCCCGGGCAGACAAGACGACCAGTCGTTATAACTGCCCGGGCGGTAGGTGGGGTTTCTGCCCTCACATGTCGCCTATGAAACTCTAAACTTGACCCCGTAGGCAGCGATCACTTCCCAATCATTATTTATTTCGAGACCCGCTCTCTCCCGTGGCAGTCTCGCCATCAGACGCCCCGTTTTTGAAGTAGACCGTCACTGCTGACTTCAGTCTCATTCTCCAGGATCTCGACACCTACCTCCAGCGGTGGAGGGGATAGAAGATTCATGCTATGCTGCACTTATCAAATGCATCCAAAATTACGCTTACAGGCACATTCCTAAGACGTCGGCCCGCCCGTCTGCTCCGTCTTCTCCTCCTTGGTTGGATGCGGAATGTACACAAGCGGTCCAAGAGCGGAAAAACTACTTTGCTGCCTATCGTGTGAACATCTCACTTACAACTAAGAATGCATATAAGAAATCTGCTGCTGAATGCAACAGATTAAAAGTATTTGCCGACAACATGTCTTCTCCGTATTGTCCCAATAGCAACGAAATCATAACGTCGTTGGATCCACATTGCCCCGCATCCCGGAACCCCCGCTCGTTAGACTCCTGATTCTCCGTAGAGCTTCAACCGTCCCTTCAACAACTCGTGGATAGTTCGCATGTAGAGGACCTCATCCCATATTCGTTCATCTTAAATTCTCCGTCTTCAATCATTTATTACCTTCGCGTCTTCTGAACCTCTTCTCTACTAGAGGCAGGCCTCCCCCTAAGTGGAGGAGCCAAATAATAATCCCTATTCTCAAACCCTCATCCAATTTCATCTAGTCAGTCCTCTGCCAGAGCCTTCCGCCCGATTGCATTATCTTCGACAATTTGCAAAATCTGTGAACACCTCTTAAAGAATCAGCTTGAGTGGTATCTAGAATCTTTCTAAAAACTCCCGAGGTCCCAATACGGATTCCGCAACGGCCAAGAGAACCCTTGACAACATCAGCATTCTCATAACAGACATACGTCTCTCCCAACAAGAAAAGAATACCTTGTCGCTGTTTTTTGGACTTTCAATCTGCCTACGACAACGTCGAAATCACCATCTTACAGAGGAGTCATAGTGCTATTGTCATCCCTGTTAAAACAGCATACTTTATTTGTAACATACTCCATGAAAAGCAACTGAACATTCAATCCCCATCACTCTCTCTTATCCGCTCAGCATTCAATGGTCGCCCCCAAGGAAGCTTCCTGTTCCCTCTGCTCTATAAAACGTACACCTCCAAACTCGAAACGGCAGTTCTCAGTCACTGCCGTGTCCTTTAATACGCCGACGACACAGTATAGTGCCGACGATATGATACTATATCGGTCATCGCCTGTCCTTGAGGCAGCAGCGACCGAGGAGTCAAAGGCTCTCACATCCCTAGATTCGTTTCTCCTTAATATCGGTTTGAAGATATCTCCCCCGAAGAGCACCGCTATAATCTTCTCCATGCGTAGGATCCCCGCCAATATCACCGTATAATGATACGTCTATCCCGGTTAGCTCCCAAGTAACCTTCTTAGGTGTCACCCTCGACTGTAAGCTGCTGTGGACACCCTACATTGACAAGGTGATCTCCCGAGGAGAAAAAAAGCTGCTGTGGACACCCTACATTGACAAGGTGATCTCCCGAGGAGAAAAACCTAAATATTATAAAGGCGACATGCGGAGCGTGGTGGGGTTCACATCCCACTACAGTCAGACTTTTATATAATGCTCTCATTAGGTCGCAAATCGATTACACCTTCCTCTATCCAAAGCTTCCGCCTTCCTCTATCCAACGGAAACTCGACTCTCTTCACTTTAAAGGGCTTCATCTCATACTCGGAGCTATGAAGAGCTCCCCTACCACCACTCTTCAGATTGAAGCTTCTGAACCACTGGTCGACCTCATGTGCCAACTCCTAGCGGACATATTCTATTTGAAACGCTTAGCCATGTTGACCCGCCCCTAATCCCCAAATTGACTATCCTCTCGTCTCTGCTATCCACTGCTGCTACCCCTACCGCCAAATTACCCCTAATCTGTAAAAGCCACTGGCAGCTTAATCGTCACTCTTCACTGATCCATCGCTACACGGTCCCACCCAATTTTTCTCTCTCACTGGAGGCAAGGTTGAGGATCCCTGAAATATTTCACCAGTCACCCCTTCAAAAATGCGATCGTGATGATCCCCAGGTTAACAACCACCTATTCAACGCTGTCATTTCCAGAAATTGGCCGGTTTGGACCTATATCTTTACAGACGGGTCTAAAATGGACGAAGGTCACTGTCGTGGCCGCTGTATATCATTACAACATCGACCATAGTATTATGGTCTAGCTGCCAAGCGCGGCGTTTATCTATACAGCTGAGAGCGTGGCGGTTCTAAAGGCATTGGAATATATCGAAGCAACTCAATTAGTTAAAACCATCATTTTCACATATTCACTCAGTCTTGTCCAAAAAATAAGCTTTCCTTCCTTAAACAATAAGCCATCCCACATCAAGAATAAGATACGTATTAAATGCTTGACTTTGGAGTCGGCCAGCTTTCGGGTGATCCTCTGCTGGGTCCCAGGATGAGAGGGCGGACGTGCTGGCGAATGCGGCTCGTACGCTCGGCGCTGCCAGCGGCATTCACCTGCCCCACTCTGACCTCTTCCCCATGCTTAAAAGCAAGCTCTCGCAAAAATGGGCACAGAGATTGCACCTGTCATCCAAGAACAAGGTGAAAACATACTCCACCTTACAGCCGGGGATAGCACAGAAACCATGGTTCCACGGTGACCCACTAAGCCGCAAAAAGATTGCAATCATTAGCAGATTGCGCATTGGCCACAGCTGCACCCCCGTACACCTTCTTAAGATTCACGTCCTCCCGCCCCCCCAGTGTGATTGCGGTCATGCAGTCTGCTCTGCTGACCACCTTTTTTTAAACTACTTATTTAACAATAATTATCCCAATTTAGTTTCAGACCTTACGGCCCTCAAAATCCAGCTCCCACTGTGTTTAGACTATCTCCTCTCCCTTAACTCTCCAAAAATCATTAAAATTCTCTGTAAATTCATCTCCCTCAATCACATATCCCTGTAGTAATAATATACCAGTACATATAGCTCCCCAATTCCCTTTAACCTCTCGTATATCGGAGATGTAACATAATAAAATAACATTTTAAAAATGTAGCTATTAGTGTCGTGTTTTAAGTGGAATAACTTAGTGGTAATAAATAATTCTTTATTCCCATAAAGTGCAATATTGTAATGCAATTTTATTATTTTGTATTTTTTTATTATTTTGATGGGCACACCAACCCATACATACATTGGCGATACATACATTGTATACTAGCTAATTTTAAAACCGCGCATATCAAGTTCAGTATGCCGGCGTATCCAGGTCAAGATGGACCACCTGGAGATTGCTGGAGCAAAGCTAGCCAGGTCTGATTCGCTGAAGGAATCGCGTAGGTCTAAAACCTCGTCGCCGTGTCCAAATACTTTAGGTCAATATATAGTCACTGCATTTATGAAAAGTATCCAAGTAAATATCTAAATTTTGTGAATTTATTTGTTTTAGGAACTCCAAAGAAGAACGGCAAGAAGCCAGGTTTGAGATCGAGATACGAAAGCTACGAATCTTTACCCAATTCTACGCAAACGACGCCAAAAAGGCGAATTCATGACGCGATTCGAGAAGATGGAGTTGTCAGGTAAAGTTTCAATATCTCAAAAACTGCTCAACTGATTTAAACAATTATTTAACTACAGAAGATCTTAGATTTTACGTAAATCCATGAGCGACGGGGATCTAAAAAAGTCCCTCCCGCGAAGAGATTACGACAGCAACAGTATGGCTCATGCTGTTGGCTTTCAATGCCAAAATGACTGGACAACAGTTGGGGACTTTTGTATCCCCACTCCAATACACTGGAATATAATGTTGTATGACTGAACACCAGAGATGCTAAAATTTAACTAAATGCCTTTCAGCATGCACTTCCAGACCCCAGTAACCTCGCTCGTTGGAGCTATTCAGAGAATAGTTCTTGTCCTCTTTGTAGAAATACTCCTTGCACAGCTAGACATATTTTGGCTGGCTGCAAGGTGGCTTTAGATCAAGGACGGTATACTTACCGCCATGATAAAGTAGGTAATTGGCCTATACCATTCGCGAGGTAATTGGCCTTTCAGTCGCTCGTGGCAGCAAAGGTCTTACATTACCCTCCAAGCCACCAATACAGTTTGAATTCCACTCCAGTTTAAATTCCACTACAAAAACTTTCTCATTAATAGAGAAGGCTTCAGATTGGATTCTGGAGGTTGATTCGATCTCCAAATTGTACTATTTCCTTGAAAGTATCGGATGCACAGCCCTCCGTCCAGATAACTCTTTACTGCCTATCTCAGAAGATGGCCCTTATCGTAGAATTAACTGTTCCATGGTAATCAAATATCCCGAAAGACCATGAATACAAATTAAGTAAATACCATGATCTCCCATCACTTGGAATGGCTTCACTGTTCACCTTCACGCGGTGGAAATAGGCGCTCGTGGTTTCTCAGCTAAATCTTTATTTCACCTATTTAAGGACCTTGGTCTCTCCAGGAAAATAATTAACTAATTCCTAGAAAAAATATTTAAACCGCGATTTCCGCATCTCAAATACTATGGCTTCGAAAGAGGAGTGAATGGATGGTAAGGTGTACGCTCATATGTGGCAAGACAGCTGTTTTAAACCTACCACAGCCGGTTGTTAGTCCCGAGTCCACTGCTCGCCCTCCAAAAGTGTAACAATAATATTATGATGGGCTCGACTCTGGTCCGTGAATTCCATGACACCTCCGTTTGTGCTTAATTGAAACTTTCCTTAGAGAAGATATCGTAAACATTTTCAAAATATTCTGAAATATTTTCAAAATAAAATTAAATATAACTTATTAACTACAATATATAATTAACTTATTTTACATTACTTACCTAATTGTGATAATTTTCTTTATCTATTCATATGAAAACATTTTTTTGTGCTTTGGCAATACATTGAAATGTATCATATTGTAGGAGAAGAGATACCCCGCAAAACAGTCAACCTGATTTATGTTTGAACATATTGGGCAGTCCAGCCCCTAGAAGAACCGAAAGAGCCCACAGTCTCCCAGGAGTAAGTGCTGTGAGAAGATCATCCTTAGAAGCGCAACAGGTATTTATAATAATATTCCATTAGGTACTTACTTATGTAAATTGCCGTTTTGGCGACTTTGCAATTAATTTCGAGTAAATTCGCGGTTTAAATTGGAATTCAAAATCTAATAAATTTTAATTCAAATTCATGTAGGTATATTTTTTTCCAAAATCAGTTATAAATTTGTCCTTCTGTCGTTTGTTATTTTACGGATATGTATGTGTTGGCAATCATATAAAGGTTGGGAAAAGTATTAATTTCTAATTTAATTTCCATCGTCTCAACAACGTAGCAGAAACTGCATGCAATATCAACCAAGGTTGATGATGACGAAAACTAGGCCTGAGCTAGCAGTATTGAGTCTGTCAGTACCCTCCAAGCCACCAATACAATTTTTACGTGATGGCTCTAAAGGCAAAAAACATTGCACTACAAAACGTTTCTCAATAATCGAAAAAGCTTCAGATTGGATTTTGGAGGTCGATTCGGTATCTAAGCAGTATCAATTCCCTGAAAGTCCTGGATGCCCTCCGTCCAGATATAACTCTTTACCACTATCTCGGAAGATAGCCTTTATTGTAGAATAAAATATCCCAAAAGACAACGAGTACAAATTAAATAAATGCCATGATCTCGTAAATGCCGTCACCCGGAAAGTTTTCACTGTTCACCGTCACGTGGTGGAAGTTAGCGCTCGTGGCCTCCCAGCCAAATCTCTGTTTCACCTCTTTATGGATCTTGGTCTCTCCAGGAAAATAATTAACTCTGTTCCAGAAAAATAAAATCCAAAACCGCGACTTCCGCGTCTCAAATCTATGGATTTGAAGGGGCAGTGAATGGGTGGTACGGTGAATGCTTATATAGGATGTTTTTTTAGAGGTTTGTTTTTATATTGACAACATTTTTTCGAGCGACGGCCAATTTGACAGTTGACAGATGACTAATGCTCAGTTTGGTTTGCCATTTTAACATGACTAGACTTATGC
>JAOPUG010000192.1:1508861-1519677 GCA_027564375.1 Micropterix facetella
CAACCAGGTATACCGAATGATCGGTACAATGCACATGAACTGCCCTTAGTTCGATAGCATTTACCCGCGATCGAAGGTGCGCTCTACCAACATTAGCAGCGCCATCTGTACATAGACCCCTCCACGTTTTGATATTTATGTCGAATCTTCTAGCAAGTCATTGAGAATTTCGGATGTTGTTGATGCCGATGTTGTTGATGAAATTTTCGGATGTTGTTGATGAAATTTTCGGATGTTGTTGATGCCGTTTTATAGAGGCCGAAAAAAGTTTCATGTACGTACGTATATTAAGCTGTGAGTCCACATAACGAAAGCAAAATGTGACTTGTTCATGATTGGAAATATCCCTAGTTTCATCAATCATAACTGAGTAATAGATCGTATTTTGTACTAGTTTGATTATTTTATGCATTACTTCGTGACTCAAAATCGTACATAGTTCGTTGGTGATATTGTGCGATCGCACATAGTTCGTTAGTCGCCAAGACGATTCATGCGAAGGCCGGCCGCCAACAATGCTAACAACAACTAACGTTGATGCTGTGAGACAACTAATTTAATCGGAGAAAAAAATATATGTTAGCAAATTCATACAGCATTGAATATTGGCATAGCCAAGTGCAAATTATTTTTCACGTCCACAAGGTATATATATGGTTCACGACCATATACATAAGCGACGGTGTCAGGTTCCGGAAGAGACCTCTGACATGGTCAACTATTTTTCCCAAAGATTTCAAAGATTGAAAAAGTGTATAAATTGTGAAGGAGAATACTTTGCAAAACAGTATATACAATATAAACATTTTAAGATTTTTACTAAATCAGAATCCAGAAACTTTTAGTATGGCCTAAGTACCTAGGTAATAAAATAAACAGAGTTAGATACCAACAATTATTATCTTTTTATTAGCACTCCGAAGTTTCGGAAGGTTGTGTTGCGAAAACACATATTTATTTATATAATTCTCTAAAATAACTACAAATAATGTATAACGAAATGTAAACAATGCCCGAGATTGCGTTGCAGAATTTGAATTGCTCTTAAAAGAGTAAAGTGACGTGTCCGATGTATTCAAAAATATAACACGATGTTTTGAAGAGAAAGTAAGTTCGCACTCGGGGCATTCGAGTGCGATTTAAAAATCTTTAGAAGATAAATTCTGTGTGACGGTTTAATGTGCCTTTTTGTTTGAAACGTTGCCCGCATTTTTCGCATGTGAATGGCCTTAAGTTTTTATGAACTCCATTAATATGCTCGTGTAAGTTTCCTCTAGAGCCGAAAGCGTGTTCGCATTCCGGACATGAAAAACTCTTCATTTTGAGATGAACAACATTTTTGTGTCTGTTTAATTGGCTTCTAATTATAAAGCTAGCGTCGCCTATCTGACACGTGAAAGCTTTGTATTTTAGATTAACGGCAATAATATGACTGATTAAGCTGCTTTTGCAACTACATACAGCCACAGTCCGCTCACGAAATTTTTTGATTTTGAGATACACTGCATTTAGGTGTCTTTTTAAATCGCCTTTAGCTACAAAACTAGAGTCACATATCTTACACGCGAGAGCCTTGATTTTTTTGATGAACTCCAATAATATGACTTATAAGGCCGCCTTTGCAACTAAAACCACGGTCACAAACCGCACACAAAAAGTCCTTCACTTTGAGGTGAACTGCATATGTGTGACGCTTTAATAGTCCTTTTTGTTTAAAACTTTGACCGCATTTTTTGCAAGTGAATGTTCTCAAGTTCTTATGAATCGCATTAATATGCTCGCTTAAGCCTCCTTTGGTAGTCGACATATAATCGCATTCCAAGCACGAAAACTTCTTCACTTTGAGATGAACTGCACTTGTATGTCTGATTAATTTGCTTTTAGTTGCAAAGCAAGAGCCACATATCTGACATGTGAAAGCTTTGTATTTGAGATGTACTGCAATAATATGAGTGATCAAGCTGCCTTTGCAACTACAGGCATAGCCACAGTCTGCACACAAAAAATCCTTCACTTTGAGGTGAACTGCCTTTGTGTGTCCTTTTAATTGTGCTTTAAGTGCAAAACTACGGTTGCATTTCTTGCATGGGAAAGGTTTCAATTTCCGATGCACGGAATTAATATGGACAATTAATATAGATCGAGACTCGTAGGCGCGTTCGCACTCCAAACATGTATATTTCCTAATTTTGCGATGAACTCCATTAATATGTCGACTTAACTGTTGTCGTGATCGAAATGCTTTTCCACATTTCACACATTGGAATGTCTTCATATTTCGGTGCATGAAATGTATATGTAATTTTAAGTTTGAATCTCGAGAAAAAGATTTGTCGCATTCCTGGCATTCAAATTTAATTTTATTATGTATTGATTTAATGTGTCGTTTCAATAAATATTTATCCACGAAAGCACGCTCGCATTTTTCACATTTATATTTCTTCAATGTCAGATGTATCGTACCAATGTGTGCGATAAGGTAGGACTTACTGTAAAATGTGAAGTTACATTCAGCGCAAATGAACTTCTTCGACTTATTGCTTTCATTGCATGGCCACGCCACCTTCTCACTAACACACTTTCTTGATCGAAATGATTTCTTTTTATGAAGTTCGCCATCGCATACAACGCAACATAAATCAACAAACTTCTTCACTATCACATTGGCCTCATTTAGTACTCCATTTTCCACTTCCATATTGATCTCACCCGTAGAATCATTCTTTTCTCGTTTAATGTAAGAAGTCGAAGCTTCATAATAAGAATCAGCGATTTCGTTTTTTATTTTTTCCAGTTCCGTCGCCGCATCGTCGATATCTATTTCAGTTTCTAACTTTAGTTTTAGATGTTTAACATACTCATCGTCGTGTGGTTTCTCCATTCTATGTTTTAATTAAAATATATTTTACTGTAATTCTGTATGAATAAAGACCTGCACTATTATACTGGTTTTACACGAGGCCAATTGCTGAGACAATTCACTAAGCCAAGCCAATCCAACCTCATCGTTGGCAAATATTTGTTGTTAACCGCGTTAGTAAAACATAGGAGATTTTACCTCCTTCTCTTTTTTTTCATAAAACCCTAGTGAATGCATTTCTCGAGGGTTACTGCCCTCGCGCTTAATCACTCGCTTTGGTGGCAAGGTCTGTCGTGGATTTCTGCTCCAACTTCCGTTTGGCCAATCGCTCCATTCACAGTGTCTGATCTTGGCAATACACCTGAAATTAAAAAAAAAATCACTTACCTTTGTATAATCAGTAGATGGCAACTGCTCGCCTATGATCTCGCTTTAAATGTTTCGTGGCCTAAGCTCACTCGCATCGCAGTGTACATTCTTCGCTTTTTAAAAAAGTTACCTAGTTTCACTTCTGTTCAGGCCTCTGATTTAGAGGTAGCTGAAACCGCTATTCTATTGAATTTGCAAAAAACATTTTTGTAATGAATTTATAAATTTTCAAAAAGGTAACTTACCGTCTCCTTAGTTTCGCAAACTTGACTTATTTCTCGATGAGTCCGGTCTCATTCGCGTTGGCGGCCGCCTATCGAACGCCAATCTTCCCTTTGAAAATTGACATCCAGTTTTATTACCCCGCCGTGACCACATAATAAACTTATTAGTGGATCACTATCATCAAATTAATTGCCACACAGGTTCTCATTACTTATATCTTTATTAAGATAGCACTACTGGATTGTCTCCGCTTGAAATATTATTCGATAACGCATTCGCCAATGCTATATTTGTTTTGAAATCGCGCCCTCTCATCCTACACCAATGATGGCAAATGTGCTCCTCGCTCGAGTACATCGAATGATTTATTAAATCTACGAATCTTAAGTAATAAACCTTGTTATGTTCCTTGTATTTTTGAATAATTTGTCTCAAAACCTGAATGTGATCTGTGGTTGAACATTTGCCAGCTTGCTCTGTAGGTTGATTTTCGTCTAGTGTAGTGGTAATTCGAGATAGGATTATGTTTAAAAATATCTAATACATATTTGACATTAAACTCATCAGTCGGTAGTTCCCGATGTCTTCTTTTCACCTTTTTTATGCAGCAATATTATAGTTAATTTAGTACAGTCCACAGGTATATGTTCAGTTGTTAAGATTTCGTTGAATTTGTTTGTTATCTTAGGGGCGATCAATGGCAACGTGGTTTTCAGAAGTTCGTTTGTTATTTTGTCTGATCCATTTGTTTTATCAAGTTTTTGTGTGTTAATTGCTTTCATTGTTTCTTCATATAATATATCTTCATAAAACGCCATTTGTTTCAACAAGTTTTTGTGTGTTAATAGTTTTCATTGTTTCTTCATATAATATATTTGGTACTGGCTTTAAATCCAGTAGTGTATCAATTCTTTGTACAGCTTGTATGATTGTATGTTTGTAGTATATATTCTTATAAAAGTCTGTAGCAATTTCGAATATTCTAGGTCTTCTACTTGTTCGATCTCCATGTTTATTCTTTATGTTTGGCATCCAAATTTTCTTGTCATTTAGCTCCTTAAAAGTTTTTTGCCTTCTTAATTGTTTATCACTTCTAATATATTCATTATTTCTTTTACTAATGTTTGCAATCTTGTGTCGGTTAATTTTATTTCTCTTTTCCTGTAGTATTTCTTTTCTCTTATCTATCAATAATTGATAGAACAATTATTGTTGACTCTCCACAGAAATTATGTTTTTACTAGTTGTATTTACCTATTTGGTTTCGATCTTGAGTAACTTTACTATATTGTCATACGTTTCTGTGTTGATGCAGTCTGTTTTTCATTTTTACTCATTGAAGCTCTCTGATTTTGAAGAAGTAAATCACTATTGCCAGTGGACACAATTTATCATGAAATTTTCTACTTTTCTTTGCACATGTGCCTGTTATTGTTGCTCGTGCCTTTCTATGGTATATATTACAGTTTAGATTATTTATGATTACATCTTTAAAGACTTTGACATTATTTGACATGATATAAGTCGATTTCGTTCTTGTACATTCCATTTGGGAAAAATCCAAATCCACTTTCTGTTTTAAAAAAAAAAAACTGTTTAGAATGCTTAATCTGTTTTCAAGAGCAAATGATACTAATCTTATTCATTTTTATTCCTGTTCCATATCCATGTTTTCCTATAGTATATTCTTCTCCCATACTACTTACTCCTATTTGCCCTTTAAAATCTGCCATTACAATAACGTTCTTATATGAGCATTCGATAGTGGATTTTAGGTATTCATATTTTTTTCTATTTTAGTTATATCGTCTTTTATGTCCCACTCTGTTGGTGAATATGCTTGTACAATAGTCCACATCTTGTCATTATCTTCCTGGATAGGCAGTTTGATATTGTAATTGCCTGCAAGTACGATACGATTGCTCTATAAGCATCGACTATCGTACGAGCACCGTTAACGCCAGGCGACTGAAACTCTCCTAGCGCCAGTATGCCGCGGCGCGTCGGGTTCATATTTGATTCGTCCACCCGCCAGTGAAGTAAGCCTATTCGCTCAGGGTTTCTCCAATTCCGTTTATAGCCATAAACTTAAGCTCGTCCGTTCCGTCTTCGGAACGCGGAAGAGAGCAGGGTCCGCTGACCATCGCCCGGCTACCGTCCCTCACAAAACCGGATGACGAAGACCGGCTCTTCATAACATCAGCAGCAAACCATCATCTGCCACACGCTGCCTCGCAGACCATCAGCCCCTCCATGCCGAAACGCGTGGATAAGAATGGTACCATCATATTCGTGATTGCATATCCGTGCTTGAATAGTTGCCACCATTTTGACTTGCCTTAATATTTGTAACGGATATTGCGTTTCACACTGCATAGAAACGCAAACTGTAGCTCTGCGGCACAAAACCCTTTGGTTCTCGGCTTTGCCCCTGCCAGTCTCAACTTATTAGTCCACCGCCAAAAAAATGGTTTTTTAGTGGTTTTAAACATCGTTTTGAGAACAAACCGAAAAGCATTAACAAAACCCAATTTACCCTTTTTAGATCATTTACATTACAAAGGCGCCAAAGCGCCACATAAGTACAAGCTGCATTTTCCGACAAGTTATATTCTTCATAATCCTCTCACAATTTGTGTGAGACATACCTAAAGTATTCTTTTAATATATTTCATATTCGACTTTCTTGTACACTTGCGTCAGTATATTATAACCTTTTTGATGGGATAATAAAACCCTAACTTACGTATCGGGCCGTATTTTCATTTGAGATTGGTCACAGAAGGAGGAAAGGGACGAAGAGGTAACATTTTTGCCAAAGATGCCGTGGTCGCGTTTTGATTTATTAAGAGCTAGTCGTCTTGCAAATTCTTACTATCTGCTGAGCTAAGTCTGGTACGGCTAATGTCACGGTGACTCTTGGCCGCGACAAATAAATACCTACTACGCCTTCGTACGCGCATGCAGTTGGAGAAGCTCCAGGATATCTGCGTAGGTTGGTTTAGAGGGTGACAGAGCTGGCGCCCCTGGCCTTTTGGCCACTACATCCGTTGCGTACCAAGAAATTGCCCTGTAGTCTGGCGAGTCATCGAGGAGAGCGCAGATGTCGAGGAATCTATGGTAAGATTTCGAGGTCGCTGCCCTTATAGAGGGTCCAGAAATCGCAACCCGAGGTCACTACAATACTTAGAATTGCCATTCTTTCCGATATTCCCTTGATTTCCTCTATTATGTTTGCTAATTCCTTTTTTATTAGGAAGTCTATACCATAATGTCACCAGGTGTCTCCTATGTAGTGCAAGATATAGTTTTCGTAGCCTTCTGTTCTTTCTCCTAATCTTCTCATTTCGCTGATCCTTAATATTACCCATTTAAGTTTGTCAATTGATATTTCTAGTTCTAGTAGTTTTTCAGCAGTGCGTAGTGATCTTGTATTTAGAGAGTGGCAATATGGATATCATTATCTATATCATTAGTTTTTCTACGTGAATTGCTGTAACTATTTAGAGAGCCTTGGTCATTTTTCCCAACGAGGCCTGGGGAAGATAGAAAACTATATTGCCGTAAAAATCTGTTTTTAGATGGTGGCTTTTGATTATAACCGAATCATGTGTAGATATGTAAAATTTGCAACGTGTTCTATTATTTGGTTGTTATCCCGTATGCGCTTGGTGGGGTTGGAAAGGCATACATTTGATTTTTCCGCATTTATACTTAAATTGTGAATTTTTAACATTATTTTCAAAGCCAGACTCATGCAAAACTCCGGATTATCATGTGTTAAAAGGATTATTTTCTGTTTCCGACGTCCAAATTGTGGTAAAGGCGATAAAAATCTCTGAATAAATTTCGTATAATTACGAGCTCACTGAAATTACAAATGACTTTGAATATGACAGTAAGATTTTATTCAAAACAACAAAATTTCAACACTAGCAGTGATCAAAATGAGCCAAAGGCAACTTCAAGAAAAGTGATAGATGTCAACACATCGTAACCATTCGCGACCTCCACCTCAGTTGAGTTGCAATCGTTTACCTTTAAAACAGTCAATTAATTTATATGAAGATGAGTGTTCTAATTGTGGACGATTACAGCGACGTGACGGTCAAGATTGAGGAAAATGCCATCATTAAAAAAGAGGTCTACGATTCTGATAACTTAGATTTGAATATTATTCTAAGCGCTTTCATACCAGATGAATGAGGTAACGTGGTCGAATTCTACGAAGCCGAAACCTTGGGCTTCATGCATATCTAAACGTTTCTCCGACGTGAATTTATTCAAACCCCTTTTTTTCATAGGTACCCAATGAGAGATTAGAAAGCGTCCAAAAATGTTTATGACACAACTCAGCTACCGTAAATACTGGGAACTGGGAACGTACGAAATCAGACTGAATCATTTCAATATTCCTTCATTGGAGAACCGCCGTACCACGACGGATATGGTAGGTACTGTTACATAAAATTAACCACAATAACTTGGACACTCCGCATTTACCCGTACAGTGAACCTGTCTTTTATCTCTATATTTTATTCTACCACCACGCGTACTTCGCTCTCTTCGTACGCGTCCGTACTAAGAAGGTATGCACATAATTCCATCACATACCCCTCAATTACAACAATAGATTCCACAATATCGACTTTTTCAACATGAAGGAGACTAAATTTGAAAAGAGCATCGACATAAACTGATCGTCAATATGACGAAAACGTTTAAAATTGGTTAATTATGCTTTAGATAATAAAAAGACTATTTGATTATATTTTTTATTTGACATTTTATGACATTAATGTTTTTTTAACACAATTATTTTATTAACATTTTTTTCGTTACACGATTTAGAAATATTTCTTTTATTTGTTTTACTTTGAATTTTTATTTATTTATTATAAGATCACACTATCAATGAGCGTTTACCAATATGGGTTTAGATGACTCCGGATCTCTATAATAACAATAGGAAGAAGAAGAGAAAAATGATATGGAATACTCTTTGAATGTCTAACTACTAGAGCAACACAACTAACAATTGACGCAACAATCATGGCAACAAGAAGAATGCTAGTCAGAAAATGATCGCCTGACAATTGTACAGCGATAACGGGACGAGTAACTGACAAAGAACTAACCGCAGCATATAAAAATTCAAACAGTCAACCGTGCAAAGAGAGCCTACTAAGAATCGGGTGTTCAGTTTTAGGGCTTCCTCCACTAGGTGCAAATCGGTAGGTGCCTATATACATATTCAAAATTCCCAGTACAACAAAAAGGGTCTTGTAACGAGGCGGTAATTAATGATAGAAAAGAATAAATATTTCGTCTATACTATATGGTGCTCTCCCCCAAGCTAGGGTGTCATACTTCAGATGCGATTCAACTAATGCATAATCAGCTGACAACGCCATTTTCTTTTCCATAAGCCTTCGAATCCGAAATAAGACATACGACGCTGAGAACAATTTATTTCTTTCCTGGTTAAGATGATAGTGCCAATTGAGCGTATCATCTATTTGTAGATACGCCCAGTAATTTTACGTTATTCATGACAAATATATTATGACCTAGATCAAGTAGGCTGTTAGTGTAAATAATTAAAGAAATTAAGCAGTAGGTACGGTCTCAGTCATATTCAAAGTTATTATTACCAGTGGAAAAAAATCTATCAAGATGACAAATAATGTACTAGCATTTCTTGGCGAGTTCCGCGCCACTGAAGCTGCAATCGTTCAGCTTTATTATATTGAGGCACATGCATTTTCTTATTGAAAGAGTCACTTATTCATGGGAATATGAGTGAGCAAGTTGTGGATCCGACTATCAAGATTGAAGACAGCGATGTGGCTGTCAAGATGGAGCGAAATGTAGCCATCAAGACGGAGGTCGTCGATACTGATGATTCAGTTTGGAATATTCCTCTAAGCGATTTTACACTAGACGAGCGAGGGAATGTGGTAGAATTGTATGAAGGGGAGACTCTGTTCGTTAAGCCAGAACTTATCGCAAGTACGCCATCTGGAAGCATTACTATTGGCAATAGTGGAACGAGTGTTGGTGTCAAATCACATGTTTGCCCGGAGTGCGACAGGGCGTTTTCTAAGAAGAGCGTATTAAAATCTCATATTTCTGCCGTTCATTTGAAGTTGAAGAAATTCGGATGCGCCGAATGTGGTCAAGCTTTCGCAGACCGAGGAAATTTAAAGGTGCATTTGAATTCAGTTCACAGAAAACTGAAGAAATTTTCATGTACTGAATGCGATCTCGCTTTTACACAGCAAAGGCATTTGAAACCGCACATAGACGCAGTTCACAGGAAGTTGAAGAAATACTCATGTGGACAGTGTGATCGTGCTTTCACTCAGCAAGGAAGCTTGAAAAAACATGTCGATACCATTCACAAGAAAATAAAAAAGTATACATGCGGAGAATGCGACCGAGCGTTTGCTCAGCGAGGCAGCTTGACGATCCATGTCGATACCATTCACAAGAAAATAAAAAAGTATACATGTAACGAATGCGATAGGGCTTTTGCTCAGAGAGGAAGCTTAAAAATCCACGTGGATACCATTCATAAGAAAATAATCGAGTATTCATGTGGAGAATGCGATCGTGCCTTTACTCGGCAAGAAAGCTTGAAAAAACATGTTGATACCATCCATAAGAAAATAAAGAAGTATACATGTCGAGAATGCGCTCGTGCTTTTACTACAAAAGGAAGTTTAAATATCCACGTGGATACCATACATAAGAAAATAAAGAAGTATACGTGTGGGGAATGTGGTCGTTCATTTTCTTTTAAACATACGTTAAAAATACATCTAGATGTTGTTCATAGGAAGTTGGAATAACATTTATGCGCAGAATGCAATCATAGCTTCCACAAACGATCAGACCTAATTAGATATTCGGACGATCGTATCGTATAGTATCGACATCGTAATGTGGTGTCGTTAACACAAATTTATACACGGTCAAAGAGAACGTTTATCGTTATTAAGATATTATTTTTAAATATTATATTATCTCCTTATAAAAAAAAACAAAGCATGATGACGAAATGTATTTTCGAATGAAAATGTTTTTAATACCCCGATCGATTAGCTTAAGCGTCGATTACACGAGGCGAATTTACTCGCTACTTGCTGGCGAGTTTACAATCTGCTAGTGAACTCGCTCCGTGTAATAACATTTACATTTTATTTGTGCGCTATTCAACCTAGGCTCAGACAGATGTATACCTTTTTTCTGGATAGCAAATTTATTTTCTTTTAACTAATACGGCTGGGGTTTCTAAAAACCCCGCAGCTGAAATAAAAAATAAAAAATCGGAAAGGTCACAAAATACCCCAAAAACG
>JAOPUG010000192.1:2381411-2391690 GCA_027564375.1 Micropterix facetella
CCCCCCCCCCCCCCCCCCCCCCCCCCCCCCCCCCCCCCCCCCCCCCCCCCCCCCCCCCCCCCCCCCCCAATGAAAATTTCACATCAACTTTTTAATTCAGAGATATACGGTATTATAACAGATTAATTATTTTGTATTACAAAATCCATGGACATAGACAATATTAAATTAACTAGATTTTAAACCTGTCAACGATAACAGACCCACTTTACTTTTATACTTAAATATACAACTGAGAAATTTTATTTTCAGGTAACAATGAGTACCCATTATGCCGCGGGGCGGATGCCCCTCACACCTTAGAGCGTCATCGGCTAACAAAATGTTCTACGAGTCAATAAGCCGCGAGACTCGGTCTGAGAGCATTGTGTATGTGTGGGCATCGCGCGCTACACTTCTACAATTTCGTTTTTTTTTTATTTTGCTGTAATAATGGACAGTGACGCAGGCCCTTTAAAGCCTAAAAGACTGCGAAATAAAGTGACTTCTAGTCAACTAAATGACACAGAAATTGAGGAATTTTGCTTGAAGATGATGACACTGACAACGACTTCGACTTTGATGAAGAAGAGGAGTCATCTTCCGATGATAATGGCAACAATCAGCCGCTGTCTTTTCAGCCACAAATTCGTTTCTACGGTACACCGATACGTGAAATCCAGTCGCCATTATCACCGCAGGATTTGCAGGTAACTACTGATCAACCATCGACATCAGGTTCAACTTCGTCATGAACAGTTACTGGTGAGATGGAAAACTTGGATTTTACTAGAAGAAATGTATTCCACGGTCCTCATAATGGAGATCCAGTGGATTACTTCAATTTCTTTTTCGACGAAGACCTCTTGCAGATTAACGAACAAGCGGTAAAACTGCTGTTATCAGAAAAAACTACAACAGAGTCGAGAATTACTCGTTGGAAAGACTTGACCGAGGAAGTACTAAAAATATTTCTTGCACATTCAACTGAGTTGCATACAAGATTATTGGAAAAACGACTGATTGTTCGCCATACCTATTTTCAGCCAGCAAATGAGTAGGAATAGGTTTAATATAATAATGAGATGCCTTCATTTTACTTCTGAGACAAGCAGTGAGGATCCATTGTACAAAATTCGGTATCTGATTGATTATTTCAATAAAAAGATGAGAGATTGTTACTACCCAGAAAGACAATTATTATTGGATGAAAGTATGATATTTTGGCGGGGACAGCTAGTGTTTAGGCAGAATATAAAAAATAAAAAACACAAGTAAGGCGTAAAATTATATATGTTGACTGAGCCTGATGGCCTGATATTAAAATTCAGACTTTACGCTGGGAGTAAAGACGTTGAGGTAACTGGCAAAAGTCATGCCGACTTCATCTTTTGGAAGACGGTTAGGGAAGGGACATGAAGTATACATGGATAACTATTACAACAGTGTTATCTTAGCTAAAAATATTTTAGATAAAAAACATATTTCACAGACACTCTCCGGCCAAACCTAAAGAGAAAATGCAAAAATGTAAATGCCAAAGAGGTGATTCAAAAAACAAATTTTTACAATAACCCCTCACATAATTAATGGACGCCAACATATAATCTTTTACGCGAAGAACAGCTTGTTTTATTGTTTTAATTTTTCTCAGAAGTTTCCTGATTTTAATTTTGAGGTGACATTTTCTACTCATGCACTATATATGTATAATAAAAAACATACGTCTTTAATACACATGTTTATTCAAGAAAAATAAGACATTTATTTATATTCTCCATCGATTACAACATTTAGTTATTCGATACAAACTTACAATTAACAATTTTTTTAAATAATGCTTCAAATATATTACAGACTTATCTATTCAGCGTCCGTCGTGCACGATATAATATAATATCGATCTTAGTACGTATATTCGGTATAAAAAATTTAATTTCAACATAGGGAACCAATTGCGTTTGGACGGAAAAAAAAAACAAACATGCGCTTAAAAATATTGAAATTTTTCTAAATAATAAATGCTTCAAAATACTCGTTAAAAAATCACAGTTACAACAACATTTTCGTCCTTTTCTTTGAAAAGATTCATATTCTTCCCTTTCTGAAAGTTGTATATAATCTAATACTTTAAGCCAGTCTTTGAATTTGAGCGGAGCAGGATGATATCATTTCTCTATACATCGAAAAAGTTTATACACAAAATACCATCTCAAAAAACTCCGAGAGTTGTGTAAATTCAGTGATTTCTATAAATTATTCGATACGGTATATCAGTCCTAAACGGTGAAGTGGTCTTCTTACCCTTTTAATATATTTTTTAAAAACCCTGTTTATAATGCTGGAGAACGTCGAGTTAATCGTTGCAGGGATATTTAGTTTTGCGATTTACATCGAGGTCTAACAACCAGGTCGACGTAACAGTCAAAAAGGCTTTTGTGCCTAAGCAATGATACACAACACCCACCTAAGTCTTGTCAGATATTATTATTATTTATTTAAATTAATCATTCTAATATTTTAAAATTAGGGATGCAACGATTATGATGTGATATGATGATTAATGGACAATTATTGGTTAATCGATTAATCGGAATTGACGATTGTTGATGAAAAAAAGAAGAAAATAAGAATGCTAAGAAAATATTGATAAATCATATAAAAACTATAGCCCATTATTTTGCAACCACTCAACGATGGCATTTGGAGTGCTTGCAAAATAATGATTCGGGGAGGGGGGGGGGTAAAGATCTGTTGTATTTATCGAATATTGCAGGGAACATCGCTCCAAATGAAATAGTTTTATTTACGCCTAGCTGATGAACCACAAGCTCTAATCCACAACAATATTGGCCTAATATTACATACTCAAATAGTACATAACTCAAATAAATATCTGTCATTCTATTCCAGCTCGGGCCAGATGACCAGCTTAATATCATCGGTCGGTCTGACTCATGGGTCAATACGTATCCAGCACTTCCGAAGAGGGACTAACCAGTTGAACTCGCTGTGTGGCGGATCCGGGGAAACACCTCGTCGGTTTACCGGCCTTGCTCATGCTACGAATATATAGTTGGATTTAAGATTCGTGCTACGGGCGAACCCGCCACCCCGAAGCATTTCAACGATAGCTATCGTTATATCGCCCCGAGATGAACGCAGAAAATTTTGACAAAAACAATCCACATATCCAACTACTCCCACTGCCTGCGAGAGTCCTACTTCTTACCATGAGTCTGGGAATTTTCAAATCCAGTGGGACATCCTCGTGCCCTCGCTCCCAAGTTAGCCGTTTGGTTTTGGGCTCTTGTCACTTGCGCGAAATATACCTGCTGTAATAATGTGGTATTCCTCGGAAATATCGCAGACCCGTGGCGTCTTTTACTTGGAAAATCACCCGGGAGTGGTCAACAGCTCGTATCGAAGGATAGGTGACAGCAGGTCAACATATAGCCCTGAGTCGTAGGTCACGTTACACTTCCAGACAATATTCCCCCCCCCCCCTGACTATTTGTCAATTGAGCAGGCCGGTAAACAGTCCAATACATTAACCGTCCAGAGCTGCTTGAGGTTTTCCCCCAGATCAGCCGCTATCGCATAACGGTTCACCGGATTAGTCCCTCTTCGGGGAGGCTGCCGGCGGGAATTGAGCTGTGAGTCGGATCGAACGTGTTGACAAATTGGCGTTATAATCCGAGCTGCACGACCTCATTAGGCCACATCTTGTAGAGCAACAGAAAAAGATTCGGGAGAGAAAATAGTGTCTCCCGGCGCAGTTATAGTTCAAAGATTATATGCAATGCGATAATAGCGTACCCCGTGGAATCGTATGGACGTGCCCATCACCCACCGTTGAAGAGTTAATAACACACACACTCACGCATAATTAGATTATTTGTGTAGGTATGAGTAATACGACACGAAAGCAATCTATTGTACAACAGTCATATTTTAGACGGTTTATTGCAGGATTAATGTATCAAATCAGAAATGTGACTATTCAGAATCGTAATCGTAATGGTAGATCAATAATCGTTGCACCCCTAGTTAAAATGGCAGAAATTGTAGTATTAGATGTCTTCTGGCACATACCGAATATTGACTTTTGTGTTTTGTTAATTTAATAGTAACCTATGAAAAGTAGTCATATGAAAAGAATATTGATGCTTTTATCTGATACATAGTTATGGTTTTTAAGTGTTGATACATAGGCGACTGGTAGATGGTAACCTGATATGCGAGTAAAGGAGAACCAACTAAGGCTAGCAATGTGTGCTTTTAGCCGCTTGCTTTGGGATTATTATGGTGGCAGGTGAGGTTGAACGAAGGTAAAAAAAGTTAAGCAATTGTTGATGATTTCTATTTGACAATATGGATTCACCCCTGACGGTCCTTAGTTTCCAACCTGCTAATCGGCTACTACACAAATAAACAAAAGAAATAGACGAACACCAACAAGTTGATATTATACTCATACTGAGATTTTGAGAAAGCTTTCAATCAAGTTCCCACTGAACGTTTGCTGCTAAAACTGGAACACTTTGGTGTACATACACATGGTGGCCATATTAATAGGGACACTGGACATTTTGCTACAATTTGCACATTACAAAAACATCCAACACATAAACAATGCTTATTTGTAGCGCTAAAAGTCATTGAATTATGGCGATTCAGACTTACATAACTAATTAAAAAAATCAGTCATCATAATCATAATAAATGGAACTAGCATGCAAAATAGTGAAATTTTCAAATATTTCTGCAAAAGTACATTTACTGTCATCACGGAGAGAATAATCGCGGTAAGATTATTTTCTTGCAATCATGCTGACAATGAACTAGGACAGCATGTAAATATTCAATAATTTTGGCTTTATATGCCCCAGACTTGTTTGTAAAAAAAAAAAATAAACATTCTGAATCCTTTCAGAAATACTCGTAGATGTTTTCGTTGTAATTTTTTCATGATTGTAGTAATACTGACTTCAAGAAAAGATTAAAACTACTAAATACAAAAATACATTTTTTCAACATTATAAATGTTTTTAAGAAAATGTAATTCTGCTAAATGTTTTTGAAAATATTAAATAACTCACAGTAAAATAGTGAAACTAAAGGTCACAATAAATAAATATTTAAAAACTATCTTAGTTTATTGATATTGTGATTATGACAATCGGATCTTATTACCGTGATCATTCTCTCCATGACGACAAAAAATGTAATTTTGGAGAAATATTAAAAATTTAAATATTTTACGCGGTAAGTTCCATTTCTTATGTTTGTGACGGCTGAAATTGTTTTATTATTTATGTTAGTACGAAATACCATAATTCAACAACATTTAGTACTAAAAAATAAGCATTGTTTAGGAGTTTAATGTTTTTGTTATGTGCAAATTAGTACTAAAATTCACAGTGACCCTATTAATATGGCCATCCACTGTAAATAGAAGACTGTTCAACTGATCGAATCATTTTTGAGGGGAAGACAATTGCAGGTAAAGCTTGTGTCTTTATTATCCGATTTAAAGTTGGTAGAAACAGAAGTAGTTCAGGGATTCGTTTTTGGACCAATACTCTTCATGCTTTATATATCTGATCTGGAATCTGCTACCGTCTTTACGCTGATGATACAACATTCTTTGGCAGACCTCTGTTGCATAGCGAATTAAGAGCAACCTCGGTCAAATCAAGGCATGGACCGATGATTGGCTCATCAAGGTAAACAAAGAAAAATGTACTGTAATGCAGGCTGCAATAATGAAAGTCGGACACTCGCAGAAAGACTGGGGTCATAGTAGCCAGTGATCTCAAACGGAACGAGCAAGTAACTGCTATTGGGAAAAGAGCCAATCTCATTCGAAATGCCTTCCAGATTCTAGATGCTAACGCCTGAGCTCTTTCTACTAGTTTATACGGTCTTTGTACGACCGATAATGGAGTCCATATTTTGTCGGTGACATTAGGTTTATTGAGTTAGTTTAAAGTTGGTGCTAAACTGCTTGAACTCCCTGGGCGAAAAGAATAGGGTAATTCTAAGATGGGTTCCCGGTCATGCAGGAATCGGAGGCAATGAAAAAACCGATGAACTTGCCAAGGCAGGAGCAAAGGGAACGTTATACGGCCCTGAACCTTGCTGTGGCGTACCAAAAAGCTATGTTTAGAACAATCTTTCAACCACTGGAACAACATTCCAGGTTTGAATCATTGTAAAGCGCTAATCAAAGCTCACGACCGTAAGACTGCCCATGAAGCTTTAGCGCTAAAGAGGAACAATCTACGCATGCTAATGAGGGCGCTCACAGGGCATTGTGGCCTGAACACACACCTCAAGCTCCGCGACACTAGAGTGTGCAGGTTCTGCAAAAATGCAGAGGAAACTCCCATGCACCCATGGGCGAATGTGACCCGCGGATGCATAAAAGAAACACCCATCTGGGTGGCTACTACCTCCTAGCCGAATTGGTAAAACAATCCAGTGCCAAAAGCTTACGCGGTTCTTAAATGACGCAAAGCTTAGCACGGAACTATAGTAGGTGGTGGTCACAATAGACCAGAAATGGTCGCAGTGATACAAGGCTCAATAAACCTTGAAACAGCCCCATACATCAAAATAATAATAGGTTTATTGAGTGTGCAAAGAGATGCCATTAAAATTATACGAGAGTACCACCACAATAGAAATGCTCCAATAGCTAAAACTGCCAAAGCTGGAAGAGAGACGCAAACGAGGAGATCAAACAAAAACCTATAAAATATTACAGCCGTGAATCACTTCTAAATTCTCCTCAACCAATACCATAATCTGTGGGGACATTGTTTCAAACTCGACAAGGAGAGATTCACGTCAAACCCCAAGAATTTTGTGTTGAGCAATAGAGGGGCAACTTATGGAACGAGTTGCCTGACAGTGTGGTGAATGTAGGAACAGTGAATGTTGCCATAACCGATTGGATCAGTTCAAAATTTAGCTATACTACATGCTTATAATAATGAAAGACGTGTTCGTTTAGTGCCCATAGAATATGTTAATTTTATAATAAAGTTTTGTACGAAAATTTGTTTTCTTCAAATAATAAAAGTATAATATAACGTTTCTTGTAATCACTGCCATTTATTAGATAAACTTTAAAATTTTAAGTCATGGCCAAGACGGATTCGTAATATGGATAACTTAAGCCGAACGTCAGGCAGTGACATCATTAAACTTCCAAGTACTGAAAGGAAACTCCCCTCCCCCTACTTATCATCATCTGGGCCTAATGGGGCCGTGCAACTCGGGCCTAATGGCCAGCTTCTGTTATTTTATGGTTGGCCCGACTTATGGCAGTCTCCCCGAAGAGGGACTAACCTGGTGAACCCGCTGTGCAGCCGATCCAGGAGAATACTTCGGGCGGCCCTGGATGATTGATGAACTGGTCGGTGCTCAATCATCGAATAACTGGGGGGTCCGATTGGCGTATGGTTCTCTATACAGCGGGTAGATACATACATCAAATGGGTCTATCCTTAGAAAATATCCGTCGGTCACCCAATCTTGGGTGACATTTGTCGAGTAAAGGACGCCACGGATCCGCGACAAATTCAGTACGAATTGACCCTATTCTGAAGTAGAAGCCGCGCAAGCGACTTTAAACCCGTGACCGGACAAGAGGTCGGAGGAATCTAACCAAATCTGGTAGTGATGTCGCGAGGGCCCCGCTGGGTTTGAAAATTCCCAGTGCTTCGCGGTAAGGAGTCGGACTCTCACGGGCTGTTGGTGACTTTGGGGATGTGGATCGTCCCCGTCACAAGTCTCTGTGTTCATCTCAGGGTGATATAGCGATAAAGTTCGTTGAAACATCCTGAGGTGGCGGGTCCGCCCGTAGCTTTGACCCCAACAACTCCTTATCATCATCGTCATCATCGAATTGAAAGAAAGATGAACAACAGGGATATCGCTTAAGAAACCATGGCAGCCAATTACCAATCGCCTTATTATATCAATGTTTATACGAGTGTTTTCATCGACAATTTCTTTCTTATTTTCTAAGCATAAAAGAGATTTGGCCATTAAATCACACGATTGGATATTATTATTTTTTATAGCAAATATACATGGACGGCTCCAACATGGCTGGATGAATGGACGGGCATCTATACTTTGAGTATAGATAGCCAAGTATGCAGAAAAACCTTGCAATATTATTGATGTAAATTTTAGCTTTTACGATCGGTAAAGCCTCTTACAATAGTGTTTCGATCAAAAAGGTTTACTGTACATTCTCTCTCATTTGGTTGTGTCCCAAATAATTAAAATCTATCTTATTCAAACATATTCTACAAGAAACTAAACGCCTGTCGTATATTCTGTGGTATCGATTTTTTTTTTATGATTGGAAATTCAATTCAATTTATTCTACTCTAGTAGGTAGGCATTCCTACACTTGTATGCGTCATTGCGTCTAAAATTCTCAGTAATATAATTATAATAATGAGAATTTAAGTAATTTATAATCGGTAAGAGTCATTAATTTTTAGGAACCATTGTGACAATGAAAATGCTGATTAAATAAAAAGAACAATGTCTATAACAATAATTATCATAGCAATAACATGATAGTCATGAGAATAAATAATCAAATACTATAAATGTCAAAATTGAAATAACTTTTTCAAATCTGGCAAATGTCACGCTCTTTGGCAAATGTCAACTATTTGGATATTTTCCTTTATAGCATGATACTCATGAAATATAGATTCATCTTTATCCAAATCTCATCTGTCAATATTAGAATTTTGACTAAGCCAGGGAAGTTTTTGAATTGGTTTTCTCCAAGACTTCTGATATGTGTGTGCAGGGACCTTATTATAACAACAGGCTTTGGCGAAGGAAACTATTTTGCACAGTGCCTATTTAGGTATATGTCAAATTTATTTCTGGTATTATGGAAATCATCATTCGCCGCAAACTCCAATCTGTTTTCGAGCGAGCATAATATTTTGGATTGTTATGATTCACGACTCGAGGTTAAAACGGCTCACATGAAGGTCTTGGAGAAGCACTGTAAAGAATACGTTCTACCCTTTTTTGAAGGATAAGGATTCTCATTGAATGTGCTGTCTAGAATATTAGACCATATGTCATCGAGGGATGGAAATAAGCAGAGTAAACGTACTTAGCAACTTCAAAGCCATATAAATTTCTAATCTTTTTTATTGTATAAATACTGCACAGCTTTTTATTACGTTCTTTTAGGTGATCGGATAATTGTAATTTCTGGTAGATCTGTAAACCTACGAATTAAGTGGATAGGATGTTTTCCAATTTGTCTGTTCCAAAGAATAAGGCTATATTAGTAAGTCTATATTATTAGAGTCGGATGGCAGAAAAGAAAGACACATTGCTTTAGATTTTGAAAAAATCAACGATAGTTTAAGAACTTGCAACCAGACAGCACGTCTATTTATCGTTTCATTTACCCTTCGTGCAAGCTACTCTCTGTTTTTATCGCCAAAAAGAAGGATTGCGTCATCGCCGAATAGAGTGATTTCATCATCCACGGAAGCAAAGGATAGTTTTGCAGTGTTCGTGCATGCGCCGCTTGTGTTCAGGTCTGCGTAATTGGCTCTTTTTGATTCTCGTGAATGTGGCGATATATTAATGTTGCCATGAAATGTGCTTGCCGCATTGATAGATGTATTTCCGGATAAGTGATATCTAGATGGATTAGGGTGTTTAGGTCCACAACCGTGGGCACCTCAATCGCAGAATTCGACGCCTATGGACTTTTTCCTGTGGAGTCGCATTAAAAACGTAATATCTTTGCGAAAGCGATAAGGCCTCTTTCATTTCACATAACTAAATTATTTGTCTTTTCAAGCATTAAAAGAGCGATACTAAAGAATAAATTCAACGATAGGCATGTAGTTTCTTAGTAGAAGTTGTAGTTCTTAGTAGAAGAAGTAGTTAAAGAATAAATTCAGAAAACTGAATGGGATACATTTTGAGGAGATTAATTAATTAATTAATTAAATAACTAATTAATTAACAGCCCTTTAATTATTTAATGGCCAAACGTCATATGATCAACACAACAATTAACATTCATAAGACACCTATAAAAAGATTCATATTCAACATTCATATTAACGAATTACATATAAAAGTGTTTGTAATGCTTTCTCCGCCGAGTTGTAAAGTTTCCACAGACTGTCCTACGTTCCTTGAATATTTCAAATTCATTCATTCATTCATTTGAATTTTTAACTTCAGTGTAATATATATATATATATATATATATACATACATA
>JAOPUG010000192.1:2453764-2468196 GCA_027564375.1 Micropterix facetella
TTCATTGTGAAAATCGTGACGCACTACTAAGGTGTCCAATTCAATTGCTGTTCTAATCAAAATGGCTGACAGTTCGCACGCATTCTAGGCATAGAGTAAATAAAGACAGTTCTACCGACTTAAGAATTTTTTTTTTTTTTGAAATCATTACCAGAATCTTTTTAAATTCTAAATTCCCGGAACTTTTTAGGTATGTTACCGGAGAGACTTTATATATTTCGGGGAAAATATTGTTTGATAGACATTTATTAAAAATAGCTGTGATAACATCGATAATGTATGGGAGACACATTATAATCATTTGATTGCAGATACTATCATTTCCCATAGCATTAGATTTGATAGAATTAATATATTTAGTTATATCTCGTGTATAAGTGGCGCCTGAGGTGCTCTGTAGTTTGTGTCCTTGATAGTACGAAATTAATTCTGGATTGACTCTACTAAATTAATATTATTGGGGCCGTTAATAGAATTGTGGAAATAGTTTGACTATTTGGATGGATATGTATTTAGTTATCTCGTTTATTGACAGGAGATAGGAAGAAAGGGTCACATGAGGCACACTGTAGTTTGTGTCCTTGATAGTACGAACTTAATTTTGGATCGGCTCTACTGGCTTTAATGCATGTGGTAAAATAACCATTAACTTTATTGGGGTCGTTAATAGAAACGGGGAAGAAGTTTGAATTTTTGGATGGATATGTATTTAGTTATATCTCGTTCACTGACAAGAGATAGGGAGAAATTGGTGCATGAGGCGCTCAGTAATTCGTATCCTGGATAGTACGAAAATAATTCGGGATCGGCTCGTGGCTTTAATGCATGTAGTAATGCATGTAGTAAACCAACACCTTTATTGGGGCTGTGTATTCTATTGAATCGGGGAAGCGGTTTAAATATTTGGATGGATACGTACATAGTAGAAGGTTGCTTCACAGGTTTTTAGAGCAATTATGATAGTGTAATTTTAGAGTTGAAATATTCGCATTTGGTGTCTACAAGCAGCTGTGTCTGTTTTTATGAGTTTTATGCGCTGAAATCACTAGCTAATTATTGGTAATAGACGCTTTTTTGCGTAACTTGTCTATTATTTTACTGATGGTTGTGATATTGTGGTCGATGGGTTCGTTTTCAGAGATGTTGGCTAATTTATAATCGGAAAGTCTTCCATAAATATTGCAGGAACAATATGTGAGATATGAGATAGGAAAAATGATAAACATAAAGGTAATGACGTATTAAACTATTAATGAGTTGTGATGTCGAAATCAGTAATTTAATTATTCTGAAAGTTAAACCAATAAGTTTATTTACTTTATCGACAATTTCTGACGAAATCGACTCTATTTAGTGCATTGTTTTGAGAGAATAGTCAATGGTAGAGTAATAAAAACCTCAAATGATTCTTTTAAAAAATCTCAAAAATAAACTCAAGTAAATATGGAAGAATTAGGCCAAATATTATGTACAGTAGTTAAAATAAAAAATAAAATTGAATTTAATGATACGTTTTCGAGGCATTTCGGTGGGGATGTAAAACTCGATACAAAGACGTAGGGTAAAGGTAACTTGAGACGGGTGCTTCTTTTGCCCAAGTGATCGGAAGCCATCCCTCACTCACCCATCAAAGAAATTATAAAACCCTCATTAATTTGGAGCCGGGATTCTATTTTTTCCTGTGTTGCCGAGACATGCCGGGTTAAATATTAAATGTAAACATTAAGTAATGATTATGCAATAGATAGGAATCAATAAAACATCACCCAATGAGGCTACGAAAAGGTCTAGATAATCACCTCGACATGTATTCGTCTAGCATAAGTTAGGGTAGTCGGTTTATAGTGTAGTATTCTTTTTATTAAAGCTATTGCCTTGTAAGTAAATCATGGTATAATTATACACGAAATCTTAAGAATGAGCGTGCAATGGCGGGAAATACCTTAGTAATAATGTGATCGGCTAATATTGTTGCGAAATATTAGAAAATATTTGTAATTGTCAACATATATTTTTTTGAAAGCTGGTAAAGATAGTGTACGTAAATTTGCTCCCAGTTGATTCCATACGATAGCTGAACGTAAGAGAAGCTTCCCTGGAAGCTAGACTTTGCATGCTTGGGAACGATGGCAAGATGACTACACGTTCTTGTAAGATATGAATGTGCATCACCAGACCAGCACATCCTAGAGTAAAGATACCTAAATTCTTTAAATCCAACCATCTTCAACACGTAAGATCTTGCCTAATGTTTTGTAAAAATGCTCCAAATAATAGAAGTCTTGTCTATCTGTCGGTGTGTGTTAGAGGTGTTTATTGTGATGAAGCAATTATTTTAAAATTGCAAATTCAACATCACAGTCACAGAATCCTGCACACCCTGATATTTTTGCGATTTGGAGGCCCGTTTGGAAATGGTAGGCGCGTTCGGAAACAGTAAGCGCGTTCATAATGTTTCTTTTGAGAAGCAGTAAAGATTCGACAGTGGACGTTGAAACATAGGAGCGGGTTCTTCATTAATTTTAGGGGAAATGAGACTGCCGGCAGTAAAAAAAACGGGTTTTTGTGTTTGGGTTTTTACATGCACTGTTTTCTGGTAATGGCGACACTCATCAATAATGTTTCCGATAGTTCGCTTTTAATTATCAATATGGAAATGAGCCGGGTTGCATTGGGGCCCAACGTGGAGCATTTATATACCCCTTTCTGATTTTCATCCATCTAGGCATAGAGTTTTCTCCTTAGAAACATGGAATAATCAGTCCAAATGTCTGAATATATGTTTGACTTCATGTCATATATTTCTTCATTTATATTCAAATAAAATATTATTCAGGTGAAGTCGATCTTTATTGATACCGTTATTTATAGACACGCTGTTTATCGTATCCAACCAGCGATTCAACGACCATAAGCTAATATTCCACATTTAAAAAATAAAAATAAAAAAACGTTAGGCGATCATTTATCTCCCAAAATTATTCATTTTATCATTTTGCTAGGACCACTTTACTAACCCAAGCAACAATTACCATTCCAAGCACACATCACGACTCGAATTTCAAGATATTCATTTGCTTCTATATAACGAAATAACTGTTCAAATCATTTGATATTCGAAACGCGAGCACTTAATATTAATATTTACAAGATGATCATACTTTCAACTACTTAACTTTCTTCAATCGCTAGCGTTTTACAAGTTTTTTTTTGTATGCGAATAGATTTGTAGCAATCGCCTTAAGTTGTTCTTGTTTATTCCAGGTGGATAATATCTTCAGGGAAGCGAACGTCCACGACAGTGCTAACGTGCACTATGAAGATTTCGTCAAAATCGCATGCGCCCCAGTCCCAGATTATTATTAAGTTTTAATACAAAAAAGGAGTCTGGCTAAACTAGTATACGTGTAAAACTAAGGTGGAAAGTAAAAAGCAATGATTTTTCTTTAAATCACCCGTTGTTTATCACCTGTTTGCTTTGTAGTCTTTAATAACATCGCCAAACCATCTAACCCTTCGGCTCTCTTATAAATATGTATATACCCGGCATACTATACGACAATACGAATTACGGGCAAAAACGAATGTTGTTTTTGCTACGAGGAAGCAAGATAACACTGCTGGGAGAGGAGAATAATAGCAATACTGGAGTTTGATTTTTAAAGTTATAGAAATCAAATTAAACATGAATACAAATGAATGTTACAACACGTACAAAATACCGCTGAATCATTGCAGAAAAAATATGTACGAGGCATGTTTTTAAAGTAAACCGTTTTGAAATTCAAGCGCTGCAGTCGGCATTCATCGTATTTCCATTGTGTACCCGCATCTGTTGGCGAGACACGGACGCTACTACGGAAACATTCTTGACGTGTTTGCGTTTACATGTGTTTATGAAGAATCAGCTATCAATTCGAGGCTGAAGTTTTTTCAGTTTCCACACGAAGACAAATTCCATAATTACACGATCGTCATCCGAACTACTGTCGTCAAAGTAAACAATGTATCCCAAATATCTATTTACAATAATTATTATCAAAACGCGAGCGTTTTGCAGCTGATAACACTTGATTGACAGCAACCTACCAAGCAAACTGACACCTGCGCACGCTCACTGAAACAGCTGATTCGGAGCTGCAATCTTGCGAAAGTTACTTTAACCACTCAATATCGCCTGGTAAATTTCAGTTACAAGAGTAACTCCAATTAATATGGAATGGAGGTTACTCTCGATCGAACATTGCTGTTTAGCAGAATTACTACCGATTTTAACTATTACCACAGATTTTTACTATTATCACGGATCAAACAACTGGCCCTAAGCCTACACGCCTATTTCAGAATAATGAAGCCAGCATACCTATAAAAGACATTCTGCATCTATCCTTCAAACCCCTGATGACATTTGTGAGGACTACTTGAAAGCATAATTTCTTATCAAGTATATACAGTTTTTCCCCTGAAGTTTGCGCTCGTGGTATACTAATCAATCCCTTTCCGTCTGGAGATGCAAATTTTGAGAACCATTGTTATTCATTGTTTTTTACTTTCCAAACTTGTAATATTATATGCATAACCACTGATGTTGTATAATCGGTTTTCGGTTCAAGACATGACCATTCCAAAATGTGATAAGAGAGATTGAAGAGTAATATTGCATCGAAATGTGGGCAATATTTTTGAAATTATATTATTTGTGTAAAAAAGCAATCAAAGTAATTTATTTTTTAAAAACAAAATATATATTGTCTAAGCTATAGCATAAAAATTACAATTATCGGCAACTCATGCGTTGACAATATTTTGTTTAGGAGTTGTAATACTATAACTGTGATGCTTAAAACAAAAAAGAAACCGTCCAAGGTTATTAATAATAATATTTATTTATTTTGACAGAAAGTAGCAAAAAAGGTATCACTAGGATAATGCCCTTACTAGGATATATTTTTTTCTTTTATATTTCAGCTTTTCTGTGCGCATATAATTTTACTCAAATTAAAAACTGAATAATATATACATACATAAATCAGAGTTTCATTAATCCGGCGTCCTAAAACCGAGGAGTACCAAATGATTCGTCCTCGCAGATTTTGTCGTGTCGATTTTTCTTCGTGGAAATTTGTTTGATTTTGATCTTTTCTGATATAGATGCAGCTTTTTCGCTCCAATATTCTATTGGTTTTTCTCTCATTTCTTGCAAGATCGTATTAAGACCTTGCATTAGTGACACAGAACACGAAATTATTGTCTTCTTTCTCTATTTCAACGTTAACTCTATTAATTTCTCGAAGAATATAACCCAAAATTGTAAGTTAAGGATGAATTTAAAATGACGTGAATTAACATCACCGCATATATTAGATGGCAAGATTCGTACTTAGATTCTGCGACTAGACAACTTACGGTAATTTATTTAATAGAGCTGTGACGGCTAGGTGTCTGGCCGACGTCTTGTTTGGCTACTTTATTTTAAGTTACGTTTTGTAATTTTTTTATTATTTCCCACCGTGTGGTGGATCTGATGAAGAAGCAATAAAGTTGTTGTACAAGCCCAAATAGGCTAACTCATCGGCACACCTAATAAAACACACGTTATTTTAAACACTCATCAAGCTGCGTTGCATTGCCGTCTCTCATCACTCCGACCGCTCGCGCTGATTGTGCGATGCAACTATCGGTATCGGCCATCAGTCGCATGATGATTATTTTTGCGCGTTCATGCATGAGTCACAGTATCGCAGCTGTCACTATCTAAGATCCATGTGTGTGGACATTGTTATCTCGCTTGTGCGGTCTTTGAAAATGAGGGCATCAGAGAATTAATAGAAAGATTAAACCTGAATTATGAATTACCAAGCAGAAAATATTTTTCTTCAATGCTTAAATTGGCACCCGGGTACTGCAGGTACCCCGTTTTGCCCCCCTTTAGATCCGGCAATGCTCCTAGGTTTTTCTGCGAATGTACATTTTCAGGTCTATATATGGGGTAAGAGGATTGTTCCGCTCCACATGCATTAATCTATATTTTTCCTTGTCCAAGTGAATGAGCAATTCTTAAGTCTATGCCTCGATCTGGTCGAGAGCACCCTGGATTTCAGTTTGCAGAAGAAGAAGAACTTGGTGTCATCGCATAAAGGTTGGTTGTTCACCTAATAGAGGATTCTACCTCAAGCAGAGCCCCGGATCGAGGACTGCCCATTAAACAACTCCACTTTTGACCGGTTTCATGTCGGACAGGGAATTTCCCACCGTCACTCGAAACAATATAATCGAAGCAGCCTTACACGTTTACATGGTCATTCAATTGAAATTTGCTGTACTTCATGTAATACTTAACTGGTAGTATCTTTCTACATTATTTCCTTCTGTCATAATAACGAAATGCGAGTGTGTATATGCAAGAAGAAATGACGTAACGTATTATTCGTGATCATCGGGCACCTCTAGCATAGTATACAGAAAGAATAGTGAGCGCATTCAGGTGGCAAGGCGTGGCAGGAACAGGGTGTGAGGGCAGCACAGATTTTGTAATATATGAACAAGCAGAGCTGCGTATGTTACGACACAGGCTGTCCTGCTCTGCGGCTCGTGGTGCTGGTACAGATTTCTGCACGATGCGTGCGCTTTGCGACACATTTTTATGATTTTGCAGCAGCAATGACAGTAAAAATTCTCCATGAGTGGAGCGTATTTTCAGAGAATCACTTTGCCAAATAGTCTTTTTATGCTTTGACAATCTGTAAAGTATTAACAAATCATTAATTTCAGTCAAATTCTGACTGAACTCATATTGCTCATCAACTAGAAAACTGTCCGTTCGTAGCACCGGCTAGGATGCGAATGCGTGTATCTGTGACACTACGTCGCAGTATATGGTCATTATCTGTGGCTGCGTCGACTGCCCATTCTGTACTATTTGTGCTCCGTTGCCTGCGTCATAGCATACGCTTAGCCTGTTAGACTGCGGTTGGGCGAGCGTTCCAATTGTGGGTAATTATAATAAAAAGAATATATGTAGCGAGGTTTTGCAGCCAGCTAGTGACTATGTAGTGCTTTTATGCCATACACACCGCTATAAATCATATTCAATACCATTGAACAGCGAAAATTGCATTTCTACAACCGTTTCCACCATACTATATTTTTAAGGGTTTTAGTATTAAAATGTGTTTATAAATGTATAATAAATAAAAGGCTTTCTTTTTTTTTGTAAACAAACGTGTATTCAATTCAACAATTTTTAAATCCTTAAAGCTGTGACTTTATTATTCTAAAAGTACAAACTAAAACTCTGCTTTGGTTAAAATTGGAATAAAAGATTCGTGTAATCTGATCTGAGCCCACACGGTCTTAGATTAACGATTGGTCATATGAGCGTGATATAGAGATATCGTATACGTGCTTCAAAATTGTGTCTACTCAAAAGAATACCTTCAACTGAAAACTACTATCGCTGGAGTGCTACTATACTAGAATACATTTCACAAATTAATAGGGTTATATTAATACAACGGCCACCATCGTCAATAAGTCTGCACAACTACTGGGGCATGATGGCGCCGATGATATTGATATCATTTCTCGCTTTCCGTGAGCCTTTTTGACCTGCCCGTAGTAGGTAGGATGGACTATATAGTCTGATGCATGCTGTGCGTTTGTTTGTTGTTCGTATGTCCGAAGACTTCCCATGGTCCGATCTTAACGAAACATGGTATCAGCCTTTCTGGGTGACCCTAAGCACCACTACACTAGGTGGCAGTAAATTCGGTCCGAGTCCCGCAGGTGATGTTGCAAGTACATCCTAGTTTACTTGGCCTGGAGGAGGTCTGACCAATAAGTAAAGCAAGCATAGTAGGTTTTAAGCCATTTTGGATGACGGGTTATCAATCACGGGACGGGCCAAAGTTGCCGATGCATATCGCTATTTTTTCTGTTATTAGCATTGGACAAAATGCACGGACCCGAAGAGAAATCAGAAGAAAATCGAGAGTGAATCCAGCTCCACCTTTTCCTGTTGATCCATATACCTTTGAATCTGATTAGAAATTTACATAGCTCGGTTCATTAATTATCAGCGACATAAACGCATGTGAAGAGGTGAAAGTACTTATAATGCCCGCAAATAGGTGTTACTTCGGACTCCATGTTGTGGTGTACTAATAAGTCTGGCAAACCTAATGCTCGAAAACCTATGTTTAGAACAATCCTTTAATCACTGGAATAACACATCAGACTTTAATCGGTCTAAAGCGCTAATCAAAGCTTACTACCGTAAGACTGCTCACGAGGATTTAGCACGAAATAGGAACAATTTACGCATGCTGATGAGGGCATTCACGGGGCATTGTGGCCTGAACAGACACATGTGCAACCTCAAGCTGCGTGACAGATTCTGTTAAACTGCATACAAAACTCCCCTGCACCTCCAAGCTGAAAAAGTAAGACAATCCAGTGCCAAGAGTTATTGTGGTTCTTAAACAACGCAAAGCTTAGCACGGAGCTATAGTAGGTGGCGATCTCAATAGGCCAGAAATGGTTGCAGTGATACAAGCCTCAGTAAACTTCACACAACAATTAAATACAAATAAAAACATACTTTAGACTACAGTCTCAAATGCAATCCTGCCTGGTATAACGGAGGGTGCAGCAACCCTAATCCGACCAGCCTTAAATGGGAAGGTTATTGTGGAAAGGCTGGAAATAACAGCTTTTGATACGCATTATTTATGGACATGGTAAAGTCGGACGATCAAAACTGTGATGACTTGATTCTGTGGCTAAAGACCAAAACCAAATAGGGCGGAATGGCATAAGCCAGATGAGGTGTAACGCTAATGAGGATAATGATATCGAAATGTGATTTTTAAAAATGTAAAAGCAGTAAATCCACAAGGTATAGACAGACAAAAGACACATCAGGGTCCAATTCTTGAAATATTTAGCGTGCCACGTTTGACATGCTAAAATGATCGTCTACTTTTTGCGCTAGAAATTATCGCTTACTTTTACATTATTTTTGAGTGAGGTTGCCATTTTTTTAGATATTCCTCAGTTTATTAGTGTTGTATTGTTGTAAACATTACACAGTAAAACAATGTCAAAAATGTAGCAGAAATACGTTATATTTTTATTACTTCGGCCAACCCAAAGGGGGGTCATAGTGAATATTTCTGAAAAGATTCAGGTTGTTTTTTCTATTTACAAAAAAGCGTGTGCATATAAAGTCAAAAATAGTGAATAATAATATGTTACAAGCTGTTTTAGGTAATTGTCAGCATAAATGTAAGAAAACCGCAATTATTCTCTCCGTGACGAACAAAAACGAAATTTTGCAGAAATATTGAAAATTTCACTTTTTTAAGCGGTAAGTTCCTTTTCTTTTGATTGAGATGACTAAAATGATTTTATTGTTTGTTTAAGTACGAAATACCATAATTCAATGACTTTTAACACTAACCAATAAGCATTATTTAGGAATTTATTGTTTTTTTTAAATGTGCAAATTAGTACCAAAATTCACATTAATATGGCCACCCACTGTATTTATATTTGGAATGTAGACAGGCCAACTAAATAAAACACAGATTGCTATGTTTAAAGTGGAATAGATGTTGAATCTCGCTCTTCTGAACAATCAATGGTCGTTGTTTACGTTTATATACTTTCACTTAATTATGTAGTTTTTTATTATTACTTTTAATTTTTAATGATTAACCTACTACATTTTGAGCTGTTTTAAAATAGGGGCTACCCTGTATAGATAAAATGCGTTCGAGAACACGATTTCGCAATACCTAAATTGGTTCGAGAATCGGTCCCCTGTAGCTCTAAAGCCGCAGCTGTGACCCATCGTTAATCTAAGGTTACGTTAGGCCGGTAAACTTAAATCTTAAGGGGACGCGTCACGATTTTTCCTAGCGCGCGGAATTCTAAAAAGAGTGCACGAAGAAAATATTGCGCGTGAGGGGATATGTCAAATCTTCAAATCTTAAAAACTAGCACAGTAGAACGTCAATTATCCAAACTAATCGGAACCTGATGCGATTCGGATAGTTTTCTTGCAAGTGGAACTCCCATCAATAACGTTCGCTATGCTGACGATATAGTATTATTAGCAACTAGGAGATATAAAGACTTGGCGAATGAAGAATGGGATAATATTCAGGTGATAAAATGTCATATCGAACAATCTAGAAGCGCATTCGCTGAAATGAAAATGTTGTCTCGCCGGCCAGGTCCTTAACCCTCTTCGAAGAATGAGATTGGTTAGATCAGAAGTGGGCAAACGTTTTT
The DNA here is from genome assembly GCA_027564375.1 of Micropterix facetella. Classification (NCBI taxonomy): domain Eukaryota; kingdom Metazoa; phylum Arthropoda; class Insecta; order Lepidoptera; family Micropterigidae; genus Micropterix; species Micropterix facetella. The sequence continues at coordinate 2,464,061 of JAOPUG010000192.1, forward strand.
GTCTCGTAGACCACTTGCTGATATTTTTTTGTTTTCCGAAGACCCTAGCCTGCTTTATATTGAATTTGAAAAACATGTTAACTTCAAATGTATTTTTGTCGGCAGACACAGCGCTGCTCACTTTGCTAGCGTACAAATGATGATGTACAATTTTGATTCATATTTTTATTGAAATGGACATACTTAAATTTTGCATGGTGCATGTTCATTTCTAAGCGACCATGACCTTGAATTTGAGGAAGCCACAAATAACTGCACAAGTAGCACCATCTCGCTTGCTCATTCATGTGATCCATCTATCCTACTTGCTTGCACACACACCCGTTAAACTGGCGCTGCGTATTCACATATCTCGCCCGCACCTTCCCTCGTTAGTCATGTGCGTTGGCCTCCTCAATCAACCACTGATGCAATTTGAGTTGATTTATTTCCACTACACTTGTGACGCACGCGTTTGTTTATTGAGATGTTTATGCTGTACACATAATCTCTTTTAGGTATAAGAAGACATTTACGGAATGGCTATATGCTGATGATGACTTGCCCAAATGTGGTCCACACCATTTATATCTTGTGCACAACCAATTTTTTCCTGCTGACATGAACTCCCTGCAATTCGAAATCGACCCCTGGAGGTATAGACCACTTTGGGAGTCACTGAGATGTGTTTTACCAGTTCTTCTTATGGCATGGAAGCATGGACTGTGACTGAATCCTTTTGTAAAAAGATTCAGGTGTTCGAATATCGAAGAATGCTTAACATTTGGAATTAAAAAATTTGGATAATCGACACTCCTTTGCAAACAGTCTGACATTGCTCACAATCACTTTCCAATATACAAAAAGATTGGGAATTTCGATTTGAACGAGTAGTTTCGCCAGTCTGACCAGGTTGGAGAAGAGACCATGCTGCCAGTGACTTGTGTGGATTAAATCCCACTAAAGATCCATCTTCCGAAAGGGCAGCTGGCTTCTCAAAACCAGGTAGAAGTAGTATCCTTGTTTCTAGCACAGTGTAAATAAAACTACCAGTGAGACAAGACATGTCAACCATCGAGTCAAGTTTGTTCTTTTCTGTAGGTAGTAGGTGTACCTATTAATTAGAGGCTTGGGAATACAAGGAGACCAAGTATTTTGTGAACTAGAAGATCGGGGAACTTTGATGTATTTTAAGCATTAAATGTTTATCGTCTCTCTGTATTTTCTTTAATAATAATCAAACGGAGGGTTTATATCCAAAATTATCAGTTTATATGTATCTTAACATATTTAATTTGAGGACTTATTCATGCAAATGATCTCAGATGTTATGGCTGGTGATTCCAATTTTAATCAGTCGTAATCCGTAGAAATAACGGTGTAAAGTAAATATAATCGGAGCTGCTATGGAAACCCCCGACCGGAGTCAGGTCCTTCTGGCGGATGAGCGGTGGACTCCGGACTAACGACTGGTTGTGGTAGATTTAGGACAACTGTCTTGCCACATCTGAGCACGTTCAACTTACCACCCATTCACCCTCCCTCCGAAGTCATAGAATTTGAGATTCGGAAATCGCAGTTTTAGATATTTTTCCTGAAAGGAGTTAATTATTTTCTTTATTCTCCTGGAGATACCAACCAAGATCCTTAAAGAGGTGAAACGGAGATTTGGCTGGGAGGCGATGAGCGTCAAGTTACACTGCGTGAAGGTGAACAGTGATGACATTTGAGAGATCATGATATTTATTTACTTTGTATTCGTAGTCTTTTGGGATATTTGATTCCCATGGAACAGTTAGTTCTATAATAAGGGCCATCTTTCGAGATTGGGAGTAAAGAGTTATATCTGGTCGGAGGGCTGTGCATCCGAGCCTTTATGGAAATGATACTGTTTAGAGACTGAATCGACCTCCAGAATCCGACCTGAAGCTTTTTTTATTATCGAGAAAGGTTTTGTAGTGGAATGTTTTTGCACAGAGCCATCCTGCACAAACTATTGTTGGAACGGGCCACGAGAGGCTAATTACCTCGCGAATAACAGCAAGGACTTTGTCATATCCGTATTAATGATAGACATCGCCTCTGTAGAGAAAGAGAGAGAGACAGAGAGAGAGAAAGAGAGCTTTCTTATGTGGCTAGCAGTAGTGCAGTGCGTATGCGATTGTTGTTGTGACTATTGTACTCTAGAACCATTCTGTGGCATATCAAAGTTTGACAGAATAGGAGAGACACCAGAAACAGTAATACAAAAAAAAATGCGCAAAATATAACTAAAAGAGCACTTGCACAACAAAACTTCCAAGCTATGGAAACTAAACAAGGACTCCTCACGGGTCGCTGGAAGTTGAATGAGCATCCGCATCGGATAGGATCTCAGAGGAATCCGATCTGCAGAATTCACCTTGAGAAAGTGGAGACATTGCCCCTCGAAGTCGAAGTGCCGACTGGTGGAATACCTCGGGCCGAACTGGACGTTTGACGCACTGGTCGGTTTACTGGCCATGTTGCTTAATCGGCAGAAACCCAGAGGTATCTAGAAGTGTATCTTCTAGTGACAGCAGGGGTAGATGTTGCCACCTGATGTCACTTATCCTTAGTAACGATCCGTTCGTCACCCAATCCCAGATAAATAGCTGGGCAAAGGACGCCTTGGATCCGCAATATATTCGAGTCATGAATTATCGCTCACATCAGGTAGAAGCCGCACAAGCGACTTCGAACCTGTGAGCAGACAGAAGGTCAGACAAATCCGACCATATCTGGTAGTAAGGAATTGGTCTATTACAGGGTGCGACGGAGTGGTTATGTCCATAAGTCTTTGCGTCCATCTCGGGGAGAGAAAACAATAAAGTTCATTATAACATCCCGAGGCGGCGGATTCACCCATAGCATGTTTTCAAAAGTGCGATCATTTCAAAAGCCTCATGTCATTCACCTATTAATTTGGATGTCTGTCTGTGACTCTTAGGTACTAGAAGCACTGATCTGTGAATATGTGTAGATCTTTGGATTCATTAGGATTGTAGGCATAACCCTTGATGAAAAACTTGAATTTGCTTAGCGTTGGATTCCTCCTCTCGCTCGTCGTCCCCCATCTCACATCCCAATTTGGCACACTGATAGGTTTATTTATACTGTGCTTCTAGACTGGACGTGAATCCGCAGTCACAGTGGTGCAGAATGCAAAGAAAACCACTGCACTATTTTTTCCAGTCACACCGTGACTGTGAATTGGAACATACTCGTCCGCACACCATTTTCTCACATTAAAAGGTGATAAAAGGTACAAAATGCCTAATTATTTGAGCAAAGTGCGTATCTAAGGTCGCTAAGGCATACGAGTATTTGGCTCCAGGTCTATAAAGATCAGAGAAATTTGTTTTTGGTGCTGGCTCCAGCTCTACGCCTCCGGAAGTTGCCCATCTGCCTGAGGAGTTGAATATTTTCGTCGTCTCCTGTATTTTCGTTATGGTGCAGCGGCACGTCCCACAGCTTTAACTTCCCGGGAAGATACGTCAAGCCGCCCAGCGTTATTACTGAAAAGAAAAACAAAATTATTCATGGTGTAATTGAGTGCTTTGAGATGAGTGCGACCAAGATTACTTGATCCGACCGTATCCGGCTGGTGACAGTTTCGGAAAATGTTGCCATAATCCAATTTTTAATTTGTTATACTGTAGGAGAATAGGAGAATGCACTTACTGTTTAGAACACAAGGGAAGATCACATAGAAATTGAGCGTTGTCGAATGGAAGTATAGAGATTCCGTAAAATATAATATTATGGTTAAAATCAAAGACCAATAGCCCATTGAGACAACTCTGTAAAGAAAGAAAAAAAAAGACAGCTTCCATAATTTAATTATTAAAAAGGTGCGATTAGGTAATGCGTTACACATATCGTCGCTTTGGTGGTGAAGTGAGCAAAGCCAAACATTTGGCCAGTGAGTTAAATAAAGGTTCTTTTTTATAGAGGTATAGAACTTTGAAATGGAATAAAACAAAGATGATTTTTTAAAATTGCCATTAAATTTACTTTATTCGAAAGATAATCTTCTGCCATTATAATTTAAATATGACATCTGGCATATGACCGCCACGGCTGGCTCGGACGTAGTCTAATCTGGAGGTCCAATTTTCGATGACTTTTTCCAACAT
>JAOPUG010000192.1:2478043-2488394 GCA_027564375.1 Micropterix facetella
AATTATACCTCTGTTATTACCAAGGATTTGTCAAAAGTATGACCAATAACCTTTTTGCTACCTGAGTTACACCGCCGATATAATTCCGTTATACCAACCCCTTGGTAGGTTTAGCAGAGTTATAATGCAAAATGGCAGTCGAGTCAAAAAGATCTTTCAATCGACACAACACGTAACAAAATGATTGATTTTTATTTACAAAACAAAGAAATGAGAAGTTCCGTTAATATATTAAAACAAAAAAACCAGTCTAAATGACATTAAAACTGCATAAATCCAATACAAACAGCGCCATCTCTCAATTTGAAAGGAAACTATGAAAGAAAGTGACATTTGCCTAACCACGCCTACTATAAAATAAGACTTGCCATGCCCAAAATATGGTTTGCCTATGATTTCGTTGCAGTGTATACTGTATACCTTCGTTAAAACTCGTTTATTGGTCGTAATTTTACAACTCCGTTATAACTCAGTTATGCCGGGTATAACAATACTAGAGTTGAACTCGGTTATGAGTATTTTTTTGTTGGTAAGGCTGCAAGATTGCAAAGTTTACTAGGTCTATATTAGAATATTTTAACCTCTTCTCCCATTTAATATTTTGATTTTTAATTGCTATTAATTTTGTTTTGTTCTAGTTGTGATTTGACTTTAAAATCAATTACCACCCAAGATATGTCTAGTGGGGGTAGTAAAATCTGAATAAACGTTATAATTTACTAATGTTGTAGTTGTAAGTTTGGATGATGAAATAAAATTAAATGAAAATTAAATAAAATTAAACGAAAATGAATGAATTGTGCCGAACTGGGATTTATATGCAAATGTAAAAATACTGCTGTTTTATTTGCGACTCATAATTTTATAAAACATTCAAATCTATTATTGCGGCGGCTTGTTTCCCGATATATATTCGAAGAAATCGATGTATCCGTCCAAGTTAAAATCCATCGCGGTGAAGGCAGGCTCTACCATGTTTTCGAATTCTTCATCGGTGAATATGTAGACTTTTGCCTGCGGCTGATGCGACTGCCCGTGATTGGGTGTTTCTGGAATAAAATTTACACCTTTTTGGCAACGATATGTTTATTAATGCGTTATATCAGTATTATTATACAGGGTAGAATGTTTAAAGAATCAAAAAGTTTTCTAGCTGTAATTAAATACCACAATATGGCACCTCTCGAATGTATTTTCACAAAAATATTTCCATTAATGAGTTATTCAGTCTTTCGTCTATCATTCCATACGATATCCACAGATTACGATATAACATCACCAATAATTGTGGCTATTTTGGAAGTCTTCTCACTTGGGGTTTTTTTTAGTATTCTGGTCGTAGCGCAGCAATCGCTTGACCGATTTCAACGTCATTCAATAGTAGAGTATGGGGGATATTTTCATGGGAATATTTCTGTACTTAGTGACCGCAATCTCCTCTGATCCAGCATTAAAACATAGCAATTTATCGCATCGATATACTACAATGAAGAGTTGAGAGATTTTTGTCACTGACTCCAGCCAGTTTTGTGCTTTCTAACCACGAGAGCACTTGATGTTGTATCATGGTTCTAGTTCTAAATTACAGAAATTAGGCTATTATTGTACCTACGGAGATTACGGCACATTTTTTCCAAAAATATCTGTCTCCCTCTTCTTCAATCTCTCGCCTGTCATTAGATTCGATTTTCATTGAAAATCATTTATAAATGAGCGAGATGCAAACATATCATTGAATGATGTCACGAAAAAAGCGGCCATTCCTTTTGATATAAAGAAGTCTTCTGAGGTGCTGGGTTTTAGTAATCTGAATATATCACAACAATAACTGGACCGATTTTGAAATTTTTTATGTTATTTTATAAAGAAGAGTCTAAAGAATATATTGACGGGTTATACTCGTATTTCTACGCATCTTGGCCTTTATCTACCCTGATCTCCTTCTGAAAGCGAGCACCTCTTATCACCTACTAATCAATGCTGTTTTAAGACATTAGTAGAAAGGTTATGCCTGCTTCTCAACGCCATCATACTTGCTGATCACAAAACGAGTGCAGCAGCATCAACTTGATTTTCCAATGGAGAAGGCATTGTTCATACTTACGGCCTTAATAAATATATAAAAATCTGCCTGTCTCTTAGTTGGTTAATCTTTCGTCTATGATTTAAAGTAATTCACGTGAAAAAGGGTTTATAACAAGCTGCGATGTGCACAGATTACGATATGACAACACGATAAATAGCGGCCATTTTGAAATCTTCTACAGGTAGTTTCTTTAGTAATCTGGTCGTAGTAGTGCAATCATTGGACGAATTTCAATGATTTAAAAGTCATTCAATAGACGAGAGTCTGGATAATCTTTTATTGGTAATATTTTTGTGTTTCGTTAATCATTAACGAAACAAATTTGGAAAACATGAAACATTATAAAGTTTGCTATTCCACCCTGTATAATAAAATTAACAGAAGCATAGTTAGTTACAGAAGCGAAATATCACCTTATGAAAATAAAATGTTGCGATACTTACTTTTCAATCGGGATGTTCACTACAATCTTCACACGCTAGTGGCGACTGTTCCTGAAAGGTGTGAAGGAATGACGCACTGCTCGAGCGAGCATCTGTATAAAGTTATCATGCTACGGGTGAACCTAACACCCCGAGGCGTTTCAATGAAGTTTATCGTTATATTGCCCCGAGATGCACGCAGAATTTGTAGACAGCACAATCCACATATCAAGCTCCGCTATGGCCCATTAGAGATCGACACCTTGAAAGCTACGCACTGGACAAGGAAAGCTACACCCAGAGGGCTAGCCTCACTCCCTAACTACCAGATTTAAACGGATTTCTCCATCCACCCCTTTGGTTTTAGGTTCGATGTCGCATGCCCAGCCTCTACCTAATGTGAGTGGCATTTTGTAAGAGGCGTCCTTTGCCCGGTAATATCACCAGGTATCGGGTGGCCAAGGATCGTTCCTAAGGATAGGCAACATTAGGTCAATGTCTACCCCCGCTTTCATAGGCCGCATGCACTTCCAGACCCCCCCGGCTGTTCGCCAATTGAGCAAAGGTTAGTAAAACGACCATTTAGGAATGTCAACTACTACGGGCGAACCCGTCCACCCCAGAGTGTTTTAACGATATTGATCGTCCTATCACCCCAAGGCGAAACGCAGAGACAATCTACGTACCAAGCTCCACCTAAGCCCGTAAGGTAAAACGACCAGCGCAGTGATCACCCGGCCGCCCGAGGTTCTCTATCTCAGATCAACACTCAGATTCTCTAGGTTCAGTTCCTCTTTGAGGAGGCTGCCGGATGGGAGTTGAGCCGTGAGTCGGGCCAGCCAAAATGACATATGCGGCCATTAGGTCCCGAGCTGCACGGGCCATTAGACCCCTAAATCTCATATAAATCTTTGGATTTAAGACCATTACTTGGGCGAACACCTCACTTTGAGGCGTTTCAATGAACTTTATCGTTATATCGCCTCAAGTCCGACTCATTACCACGAGGCACTGGGAATTTTCAAACCCAGTTGGCCGGCTTGGCCTTCGCTGACAAATTTAGACGGATTTCTCCATCCACTCATTTTGTTTTGGCTCGAAGTTGCTTGCGCGACCTCTACCTGGTGTGATAATGCGGTATTCCGTTACTCGGACATATCCCGGACCCGTTCTAAGGATATCTGAAACCAGGTCAACATCTACCCACGTGCCTTAAGAAGCATTATGCAACTAGACTATCCCGGCTATTTGTCAATTGAGCAAGGCCAGCAAATCGACCAATACATCAACCAACCAGGGCCGACTGAGGTGTTACCCCAGGTCCGACCGATTGTATAGTATCCTCAAATTGTCCCTCACCGATAGAATCGTTCAAGTTGTTCAACGAGAAGCAATCTCAAACTTCTGAGATAAAAACTGGTGTACCACAAGGATCGGTATCGGGCCCTGTTCTCTACGCAATATACACATCTGACCTTCCTCTAACTCAAGGCGTAACTACTGCCACATTTGCTGACGATGCAGCCATCTTGACTATTAGCTCTGACCCGCAAGTTTCCATCGATATGCTGACACTGGAATTGAATCAGATCCATCAGTGGCTGACACGTTGGAGAATCAAGGCCAGAGCATCTAAATCTCAACACTTCACTTTTGCTCTGCGGAGAGGCTATTGTCCGACAGTGAAACTGAGAGAAGACATCTTACACAACAATTGTGTCCCAACAAATATTTAGGCACGAATTTGCATAGACGTTTCACCTGCTACATCAAAAATAAAAGGATATAATTGAATACTAAATTCATAAGTATGAACTAGTTGATAGGACATGGCTCATGCCCTTCCCTTGAAAACAAATCACTAGTTTATAAAGTGATCTTTAAACCGATATGGACTTATAGCATTCAATTATGGGGAACAGCCAGCGACTCCAATGTAAAGATCCTTCAATGATACCAGAACAAAGTTCTGAGATCCAAAGCAAAACAACCAATGGTTCACCCGGAACAATGAGATCGACGAACACCTAAAAATTCTCACTGTTAAGGAAGAACTGCAAAAGTACAATGCAAGATTTAAAAGGATATGAATAGGACATGTGAATGCCTTAGCCACAAATTTAACAAATGTAGGCGATATTAATATAAAGAGGTAAAACGCTTCGATATAGTAGACCATAGCGACAGGCACTGACACTGGATGCAGACAATTAATATTAAGAGACTCTTCGAAGGAGAAGTCACTCAACTCTACAACACATCTGATTATGGTCTACAACGCTGCGACCATTTGCAGATAGAAGTCCCAAGGGAAAAAATCTTCGGAATGCTGTAGTTTTTCTTGATCTTTCCTTTGGGTTCCAGAGCTGCTAACTGCTGAAGCCTTATCTTGTTTTATAAAAAGGTCTAGGAGCACAGGCTTCAACAATCAACAATCTTTTCAATAAGCGATATTTTAAGAACAGTTTAAAACCTTTATCTCGGGATTCTCGACTTGAAATTCGGGATTCTTCTTAATTCAATGGCTTCCCAGGCAAAGTAAATTTTTTTCTCTATCAGTCGTCGCTTTGTCTGTCCAATGTAAGATACAACCCACAGCTGGACACGGTTTTACACATACCCGGATTTTACAGAGGTATCGCATCATCGCATAAAGGCCTCAGACTTTGATTTTATGTACACAGTGCAAGGATTGGGAAACAAGATAAAATAATGGTACACATTATAATCATAAAAAAACACCAACAAATGCGTTTAATTCATGTACGAGTACCAAAAATAATTCGAGACATTTGTCAAGGAAAATTAAAATAAAATACTTAATACTAAAAAAAAGAAAATCAACCTCGAGAGCTGTATGTGATATATCTAAAAGGCATTTTACTATAACGCAATAATAAGGGGCTGGTAGTAGGCAGAGTATTCAAAAAAAGTTACTTTAATAACCATATTTATAAAAAAGTAATTAAAACCTTTAGTGGAAAATTTATTTTTGTATAATTTAAGATGCCTTATCGTCTGTTAGAACTCGAGACGATGCGTAGAACCCAACTTCAACAAACATTACCGTGAGAGAGTGAGGACCGTTGCACCACTAAGTATATTGGCTGATATAATTATTTGATAATAATTTTTTGTTTGTCGTATCATGGACTAGCGTGTGGAGGATTTGAGAATTCTACTTTGGATATTTTAATTTCTCATTTCAACTTTTAATTTTGTATTTTAGGATTTATGCTGATTTATATTTAAAAAATTATATTATAAACAATGTGTTCACTGTAAGTTCTATACACTTGCGGAGTTTTCATAAATAGGTTTAAACGAATTTACTGCGTTAAGTTTTTGACACCCGATCTTTTGGCGATATTGCAACTGCCGCTATCCAGGGTAGGTTAGCCGCATTGTCCAGTCTCCCCTAGGCAACTGTGGTTGCAACATCGCCGAAACGTCGGGTGCCAAAAACTTCACATGGTAAATTCGTTTAATCTTATTTGTAATGTCAAACGACCGCAATAGTCTTTGATTTCATAATGAACTCTGACTTTGACTTTTTAACGGGGGCGTCAACTAACTACGTGTGTTCAAAATGAGGGATAGGGGCCCGGAAAAATCTTGCGAAATATCATTTTAAAGACGTGTCTACTCCACACGTCCACTAATTACGTGTGTTCAAAATGAGGGAGAGGGTCCCGGAAAATTTCGTGAAATATCATTTTAAAGACGTGTGGAGTAGCATTAAAGAATGAAAATCTCACGGCAACTTTTTAATTCAGAGAATATACATTTTTATAACAGATTAAATATTTTGTATTACAAAATCAATCCCGGGCAGACAATATTAAATTAACTAGATTTTAAACCTCTGTCAAAGACGACGGACCCGCTTTGCTTTTATACTTAAAAAAATATTTTTTGTGAATTCTTTTAGTTTATAAAAAAGGGATATAAATAATATGAAAAAAAAACATTAAATATATTCACACAAATATATTTTACCACAATTATCAGGTATTTAGTGGTATAAATCAGAATACATCAACATATAAAATAAATTATATCCCATCAAATCTCACAAGGGGGAGAGAGGGTCCAATTATTAAAAAAACACCCCATGTAATTAATGGACACCCCCAAAGTTTGGGGAACGGAGTTACATCGGTGGATGTGTTGGATGACACATTGTGGTGTAAGATCCAAGAATTGTTGTTCCACAAATCTGCCCTTTCCAGACAAACATTTTCTCGCAGTCGCCTCATAACAACTAAAAAATATTGTTTGTTGACAGTTTTACCCTCTGCAGCTCAGGAAGGAATTTCGCGTGGACAATACCCCGATAGTCTACATTTTCGAGCGACTTTAGATGTGGTTTTTATTCGTATTCTGCTCACTATTGCATCGAATCCCCATTCCGAGGCTTGTGGCTCGGTTGCATGTCAAACTCATAAACCTTTATTTTTAACAGTTGTGATGTGTGTTGTAATATATATATCCGAATTGCCTCATTCACGTACGTCTTTAGTTAACTGGTTGTGGAGACTTTTTGAAAATAAATCACAGCAGATTTGAGGTCGCCTATATCTAATTAACAGCTGTAAACCAACTAGTTTACAGATTGCGACAAAACTATGCGTCAATGAAATACTCTGCTACCAACTTAAAGCAATTTCCTTTTTTGCACGGCTTGAACATAGACTTTTTCAATGAACAAGCCCTGTATTTATCTGACAGCGTAATATTTGAATGAAAACGATTAAAATAACTTAAAACTACCAGAAATGGTTGGAAAACTTGTGACAGTAGCATGGGATTAATCATAATAAGAAGTATGTTTACTGAACCGCATTAGTAAAGTGACATCAAATATTCCTAATACAGCTCCAACTAAAACATAAACTTTAAATTAAGGACAAAAAAGGAATGTTTTTCTAAGTAAGCTACAAAAGACAACAAATATTCGAGATAGAACAAGATCTTCATAAGTGAAATCCTAGGTTAATATACTCCATCTTTTCATTATTCATTATCCATGGTATGGACAGATTTAAGCGTTTTGGCAGATGTCATGATATACATAATAGAGTAAGTCTAAAAATACTTGGCTCATTAATAATCTATAAATAGTAGTTTCTCTTTTTTTTTTACAAAATATCTATGATATTTACAGTTTGTGACTAAAGAAAGATCACCGTTTCTCATTTTGTAAACGTCGGAAGATCGAATTTTGAATTTCATTCCGAACAAAACCGTACAAAAACTGAAGCAACTGCAATTTGAAAAATATAAATTTACGGGCTTTCAAAAACTACCGAAGTAAATTTGATCGCTTAAAACTTAAAAGCCGCTTCGAGTATTCGGCCTTTTTTTTTTGTATTTTTTGCTCAGAATGAACTCAATATTACTGCGTTGATGAATCAAATATAAACCAGTTTGTTGTTGAGCTTCATCGCCACTATAATCGCAAAATGGCTGCTGCTGCATCTACTGATCGAGTAGATCTTCCAATAGAGAGAGTACTGTCGGTCATCATGGATATAAACACATAAAAATCGGCCTCTCTCTAAATTCTTAAACTTTCGCCTATCATTTGACACAATTCCAGTGAAAAAGCGTTCATAAATAGCTGCGATGTGCACAATTACAATATGACATAATGAAAAACGGCGGCCATTTTGGAAGACTTTTCATGTTGATTTTCTTTAGTAATCTGTATGCATAGCAACAATCGCTGAACCGTTTTAGATCATTTTGATGTCATTTTATAGAAGAGAGTCTACAGAATGTACTGACGGATGTATTTTTGTGCGTCATCGCCTTTATCTCCCCTGATCTGCTTCCTGATGCTGGGGCCACACTAACGCTCGAGGCAATGCCCATTATCGCGATAAAAACCCGCATTAATTTTTCTTCACATTAATGTGATAAACTGAGTGGCCACACTTTGACGGTCAATGTCATTGAACATTATCGCCATAAAAAATGGTGAATAAATGTTTCACAAATCAAGATGGATGCAGAAGCATAATTTTAAGAATCACGATTTTATAATTTTTATGTTGCGGATCTCATAAACGTGGTTCAGTTTAAAGTATTTCGAGAAACTCAATCACTCTTTCATTTGCCCACTCTATAGACATAGAATACGTAGCCGCAGTTATCGTCGATCAACTGTTGCTCTGGGGGGGAAACAAACACGTGTGGTCCCGTCAGCACTCAAGTCGGGCTACACCTAGGTTTAATGTCCATTAACGCGATAACGGACATGTATGAAACCCGGACATGTAGGTCTATTAAACCCAACGGCGTAGGCCGTTAGTGTGGTTACAGCATGAAGCAAGCACCTCTTATCGCCGTTAAAACGACGCTCTTTTAAGACACTAGTAGCAGACTTTAGCTTATTGTTCAGTATTTTGTGACGTTTCGTGCTTCATTGCCACTAAGCGACAATAACAGCATTGACTTTTCGACCTGATTTTCGAGAGAGTCTGAGATATTTTTGAATTTCGTGAGCGCAACCTCCTCAGATTGACATAACGATGAGTTTATATTTGATTCACGTAATGACCATTGACAGTATTGTACAAATTGAACTTGTATAATGTATGTAGATTTGTGACAATTTTCTTTTAAAACTAAATAAAATAGTAAGATCGTTTAGTGTTGTCCCTGCGCCTGTTGTTGAGCGGCTTGTTGTTGCGATTTTTGCTGCGCGCGCACAAACTCTGGATAGTCGATGAAGCCATCGCGGTTCAAGTCGTCCATGTTGAGGATTGGATCTATTAAGTTGGTGAGCTCGTCGTCGGAGAAGATTTTCTCAGCGACGGTAGGCTGCTGCTGCTGACGAGTATGCTCGTGCTTCGATCCTTGCTCTGTGGAGAGCAGCGTGAACCAAAAGCGGAGACAAAACACAAAAAAGCATCAGTAAAGCGCGTATGTGGACACACCCTCAGAGAATGGCACCAAATTGAAACAGTTTCGATGAATTTTAATGACATGAAATTAAAACTTATACAAGAAATAAAATTGAGATATTATTGATTATTTTAATAAGGATGACGGTCCTAGTTAATTTCAATTATTTGTTGGAAGTGATAGGCATGCATAAGTGTTTTCTCAATTATTGCCATTTTTTCATTGGTGCCATTCTCCATTTTGTATGCATTCTACTAATTCAAAAAACACGACTGCAAAACGACAAAAAAATGGAAAAATCTTTCTTTTATCACACACATACACACAACAATCATGACCCAACACCACCCATTTATGTAAGAAAAATAGGTATAGCAATTTTTCAATTAATTTATGTACTAAAAGTGAGACTAAATGTCAACTATGAAATTGAAGACTATCGCGGTTATTTGATTAACGAATTTACGGCTACGAAGTTTTTTAGCACCCGACGTTTCGGCGATGTTGCAACCGCCGTTGTCTAGGGTAGACAAAAGTACTGTCAGTCATCATCCATTGTTCTGCGGGTAACCGGCAAACTGCTGCTGTTACTGCGACAATTATAACGATGGTGGGGCGGCGGGTTTGGTGCGCGTGAATTTCGAAAATAGCGACTTAAAGATGGAACATTTTGAGGAACTAGACCTATTCTTTGACTTCGCGAAGTGGACGACACTTTATGCATTCTAAAGGGTAATATACAAATGGTGGAAGAATTCCTGGGTCATCTAAACTACATATACCCAAAAATTAGACACACCTTTGATGCAGAAAAGGACGGCTCTCTGGCTTTTTGGGATATCAAAGTGACGAGGAGAAGTGACAATACTCTCGGACATACAGTATATCGGAAGCCCACACATACGGACAGATATTTGCATGCCAGCTCACA
>JAOPUG010000192.1:2593504-2604018 GCA_027564375.1 Micropterix facetella
CAGTGGGTCGGACAACCTTCAAAATCATCTGGGCTCTGCACATTATCTATTACTATCGATTGGCGAAAGTATTTTTTAAATCGGAGTTAGTTTACTCGAGTTATCGTGCATACAAACATTTTTTCGCGCACGATTTCAAAACTTGACCACTTAGGTGGCCGAAGTAACTGTAATAAAGAGATGAGAAATAACAAATAATTGGAAGAAAAATTGAAGCGGAAACGTGGAAAAGCTCTTAGTCTACCGTGGTCAGCAAAAAAATGAAATAATAACTTAAAAAAAAACAAACTACTTAATGATTTTACTAAAAACATTTATAGGTAATAAAAGTTCTTAGAACTAGGTGGTTGCATCTTTCTAATATCATCTTCATTTCATTATAAAATTGATTTATGTTATCCTTTTAGACAACCGAGACCAGCGAAAAATTTTCCATGCCGAAATGTTTTTTTTATTATTTATATACAATTCAAGAATGTGGGTTTCAATTATTTTTACTGGATATTCGTTTGCAACTTGAAGGAATGACGCCTTCGGATGTCATCTGATTATTGAAACACACGTAAGAAAAATATTCCGGGAGCTTTAATGCGGAATCGGCTTTGGATTTTGAAGAGAGACACCAACTTACTTGAAATTATCTGAACGAGCGAAATTTTGATCGTCGAAACCGCCACCCCGAGACGTTTTAACAAACTCTATCGTTATATCGCCTCGAGATGAACGTAACAAAGTTGATGATACATATCCACGTATCAAGTTTTACCACTGTCCGTCACAGGCAAACAAACCCTTACGGCGAGGCCTGAGCAGATACACCCAGAGGAAACCTTCGCCCAAATTTAGACGGATTTCACCATCCACCCGTTTAGTCTCAGGCTCGAAGTCGCTTGCGCCTGTCATAATAACGCGGCAATGCGTTACTCGGAAATATCGCGAACCTGTGGCGTCCTTTACTCGGCAATGACGCGTCTTAGGTCGTATTATGCTTCCAGACGCCCCCGGCTATTCGTCAGTTGAGCAAGACCGCTAAAACGGTCAATACATCAACCGCCCAGGGCCGCCCGTGGTATCCCCCCAGATCCGACCACGTAGAGGGTTCACCGAGTTAGTCCCTGTCATGGGTCGGGTGAACATTGATGAGAATCTTGGCCATTATGAACCGAACTGCACGGCCCCTTAAGGTCCCGAACGAGCGAGAGTATTATTTTGTTGTAGACTGTAATTTCTTGTCGATTACCTACGGGGAAGCTGAAGGGATATCTTCGCACAGTCCAACCCATAGGGCCACCATCAATTGCAGTAATTTTTTTGCATCGTAAAATTTCACCTGGCGACCAATTCGATTTTACAAACAAACGTATTCACGTCAAAAAGATATATTTTTCAATGATTGCCTAAGCAGAAATTCTTGAATCGTATTCGAAACCAGAAACCAGATTCAGTGAGCAAAGACCGAACTCTTTAACTATCGAGCTATTACTGATTTAAAAATTCTCGCTGACGTGAAAATGGTCCCGGCCTTCATCGTAATGGTCGCGGAAAATTCCCCACCCTCTCGCAGTGGCGGCTCAATGTTTAAATTAAACGGAATTATACGGCCATTATAATGATACTAAAACTATACCCGTCAGACATTTATCTTATGAGTTATTCTATTATTTTGTATTGTCATAAAAACGTTACATTAAGATGTTTAAAGTGTCACCTCTTGTTATTTGGCGTGAACTTCTGCGTCAAAAGATCTGGCACGCCACGTGTGGGGGATCCGTTCCGAGGTACAACGGTGTCCATTCATAGTGCTACGCGATGCGAGACGTAAATGTGATAACGGGTGAAGGCAGAATGCGGTAACCGTAGCCAAAAATCAGCTGAAATGGACGAGAATAACCGCGCGTGAGGTGCAACTCGCGCCAAGCGGGCAACCGCATGCGTCAAACCCACATCTGTCTGTATACATTAGAAGCGGTGCAAAGTGTGAAAAAATAATCGGTGTTACTTACGTTGAAATATGGTACAATCTTTGAAAAAAATCAACTGGGAGCCGCAGTATAGAAAATAAAAATTATCCGCCTGCGGCATTGCAATTAGCGGGATTCTCACCGCCCCTGAAATATTTGCCACAATATACGTGGATGCCTACCCATAACTTCAAACTCAATATTCACCACTGACAGTAGGTTCGCAGCTCTAAATTAATTTTGATTTATTTATTTAAGAATTAATTTCTTTAATACATTCTTTAATACATTTCTTTATTACATACACCATGACAGGAACCGAATGGAAAAAAATACTCATGCTTATACCATTCTGTCACCCAACTGGGATAAACCCGTTCTAGGATGGACAGGGCTCTAATACAACATATACTTATTAAAAATTGCCCTAAAATATGGTTCTCAAGGAAAAGAAAACACAAAAAGAAGAAGGAAATCATTTTAAAATTCAATTATATAAAAAGTTTTAAAATATCATAGAATCATATGGTAAGTAATTTAAATTTTAATATAGGTAATGATAATAGTCTAGACAAATAAGGTGCATTATCAAAACTATAACAAATGTTTAGATTTTTTTAAAGTAAAGTGTAATTTTATAATATGACCGACATGTATATTTAATATTATACTATAATATCATTTGTGCCTCTACGTGTTATTAAGTAATAACTTCTAACAGTTTATGTATGGTTAGCCACGATTCGATAACCATTTCTTTATTTTATTTTAAATACGCTTAATGTCAAATTCATTTTTATGTCCACATTGATCATGTAAAATCTCGGCGTAATGAAAGAGTAATGTCTTTGTCCATATCATGTTTTCATCCTGGGTATTAGTAGATTATTATCTAAACCTTGTCTCGTTGGTCTTCGGTTATGTAGAATTCTGGACTTTGAAGTAATGTCCAAATAGAGCTTTAGGAGTGTCCAAATAGAGCTTTAGGAGTTTAGACAAATTGCCTACAATCAAAGACTTTAGCTTCCACAAAAAACTCATTTGTGGGATGGCGATATGATCTGCAGAGGATAATTTTTTATATCATTTTTTGCGCAACTGGCAGTGGCAGAATATTCCGCAGTTCTTTGAAAACATATCCGAGGATTCGCACCTTCGTAGCTATATGGGAGTCCCAACGTAGGAAGCAATCTAGAGTAATGCCTAAATATTTCCAAGAAATTTCTCTGCAGAGGCTGACAGTTGCAAGATTCTATGCTTTCGCACCCGTGAACTATTATGGTTTTATTAGAAGTGGGTTGGCACCTGATGTGTATACTGAATGGTATATATTTGGTTTTGCTGACGATAAACATTAGCATAAAATTCCCAGCCAGTTTCTAAAAATGTTCATGCCTTCGGTAAATTTTTCAAATGTGTTATCCCAATTTCAACCCTTGAATAAGAATAACCGTGCCATCAACATATTTGATGATTTTACCTACTGGTAACTGACATAGGTCATTTATGTGGACAATCTATAAAATGGGTCCCAAAACGTCCCCTGACGGATACCTGAGATGCTGGCTTTCACTCTGGTGACTCTGCTGGATGGTGACACTTTGTACCTGAATAATATAGATAAACTTATTATCGATAAACGCTCGAAATTTAATATTAATATTATAGACAACTCCAAATTTCTCCTCTGGCAACTTCTCAATTATGGATTGCTTAATAGAGACATTATAAATATTATATTCAATTTAAATTACACCTTTACCTTGGATCAAAACTTGAGCAACTTGCAAGTTATATTTTTGATAAGGGTGCAAAAATTAAATTCGATAATACTTTAACAATTTGTAATTCTGGTTAGGTAAGTTTTTGCTGGCAATGACATATGGCTTTTCCAAATATTTAAAAGCGATTGACATATAAAGTATAGTTATAGTGATATTTAAAAAAAATATTGTTCATATACTATCACTCTACCTTTTATTTTCATTAATTCAATTCCTGAATTTAATGGTGCACCATTTGATATCGCTTAAAATTTTATTGTATTATTTTTCTAGCTTCTGGCACATCTGACCTTCTATGAAAAAACAATAATTTTGTGAAAAAACGATATCTAGGAGACAAGCATTGCAAACACGACTTACCGGTGCCAATTTTTAAAAATGTTTTGCATTTGATCATTGTTGATTTTGGTAATTTGGCTGTATATTATTTTGTCTTTGTAATAATGGCTTTATCAATTTATTTTTCTGCTTTCGATCTCATACAATCCGAATCGGATTACCAAATTTTAATTCGAGGAGAACGAGCCGAATCGACGGCTGATCAAATGCAAAAACAGTTTACGACTTTATAAAAAAAAATCCCACGGGTTCAATTACGACAACCGTTTTAGATGCAACGATATAATTAGGTATTTGTCAGGTAGTCTGTTTTTTAAGGGAAACGTTAGAAGAATTCGAAAACAATAAAGATCGAAATACATTCCTCAAACTTTGCACAACAATAGCCCCTTTTTTCTATATATTACACGGTATCGAGTTTCTTCTAATATTTGCTACATGTTGTAGTTAGTTTTCATTAGCTTATAGTAATGGCATCGTACCCACCGTGAATGTACCTATTCGTATTTGTCTTGGTAAATTCAAAACTCGAAATCGCAGCATTTTATTTTCTGAATCATAAGTAGGTACACGGGCGGATTCGTTTAATATCTTACAGCTAACCTTTATTTTTAGTTACTAGTATGCGATTGTAGCAGTAAAGAGAAATAAGAAAAATCCAATAATAAAAGCAAAATAAAATTAATACGTCATGTCTGGAAGGTCGAAGGATGAGAGGGAGAAGAGAGGGAGGTGAAAAGGAAGAGAGGGATTGATTAGGTTCTGGGAGATAAAAAGTGTTTCTTCAATGAGGCTTTGAAAGGAGAGATAGAAGTTCTAATATAAGATGGGAGCTGGTTCCGAAATCGGGTTGCAAAATACAAAAAAGTAGGTCTAAAAAGATGAGCTATGAAGAGGAATTAAAAGTTTATTTTCCTAAGTTGAGCGAAGGAGTAAACCATAGGCACTAAAGAAAATGATTTTTTCTTTAGATAATAAGGGGAAGTTGGGCTATTTTAGTAAGGAGAGGATGTGAACATCTCTTCGCTCTCGAATTAATGAATCACTGAAGCTTGCGTCAGAACTCCCCCCCCCCCTTTCCTACCAGGTTTTAATATATTTGGAGTACTTAATCATATATGATATAGTAGTGTAATCGTATATGATATAACATCAGATTATTTCGCACACTGCTTTCGACGACATAAGTAGGAGTTGAACCATTGAATAACTGTGTTATTGGCGGTGCTTCCACTTCGACGGAGAGATTTTGGAATTAAGATTGTTAATTCGCAGCATTTTGCATCTAGTTAGTATTATCATTGTAAATGCATAATGTGATATCGAAATACGAGAAATTTCTATAGGCATAAGGTGTATTTCTATAGTCATATAAAACTGAAACAAGCCGTATCAGCAAACATACTGACAACTTCATCCATTCAATATGGACTTGTACGAGCGCTTCTACCACTACCAGATATTATCGCTCATATATGCTAGCTTTTGGGTAGTGCCCAGGCTCGAAAAACCCTACAATGCCTATTGTGCCATCCAGTTGATGTGGCTGACCAGCTTCCTATTATCGCAACTTCTCTACGCCTACTTCAATTTCGACGACATGGCGAAAGTGGTCGAAGCGGCTTACATTCTTGTTGCCATGGTGTCGATGTACATCAAAATAATCGTCTTATTGAGAAGGAAAAAAGCATTTGTGAACTTCGTCGATATGACGCGAACGTGATCTTTTTTGCTGAAACGAAGGAGCAAGAAATGTAATAAATCTACTTTTGTGTCTCGATGTCGGTTAAAATTATGTTAACTGTCTTGTCACTTTTCAGTATCTTGCGAGAGAAGAATTAAAGATACTTTTATGAAATCTTTCGTAATATTGGCATCGGCATATGTCTCATTAATTATAATGATTTTTGATACAATTAACGATCCGTGTGGACATATGATTCTGCCCTTTAATTGATGGTACTTTTAAGCTGAATAATAACAAAAATAAAATTGTATCACCAGAATATATTATTTTTCGGTATGCTGGTGGCGAAGAACTGTCGCCAAACTTTGAGCTTCTGTTTACTTATCAAGTAATTTCCATATTCGTTGGCGCGTCCCTCAATATATCGCTTGACTCTTTCATTGTATCACTGATGAGTTTTGGTTGCGCTCAAATGGATATATTATTTTTCGGTATGCTGGTGGCGAAGAACTATCGCCAAAATTTGAGCTTCTGGCATCGCTTGACTCTTTAATAATATCACTGATGAGTTTTGGTTGCGCTCAAATGGATATGTTAATCACGAAATGATTGTGGTTAGCTACTAGATACACCATATTGGCCCCATTTTATGTGAAATTAATAGATTGATATTTTTTTAGAAAATCCCAGAAGAACGAGATAACTACAAAAATATTAGTCGCTGGGCTTATAAATATCATCGTATCCTGGAGTAAGCACATTTCGAGTAGAATTATCCACATTAATTATCTTATACTATTTAATATATATCAGGTTTCTAGAAGAGACTGAGCGAAACAGTAAACATCATAGCTTTTATTCGGCTAATGACATGCGCTTCGCGCATCTTGTATTACGGCTACCCAGCTTCTATTTGTATGTATCTATATTACTATAATATTTGTCATAATATTACAATTTTACTTCTTAATTTTTTTCTTAAATTTTCATGTGGCACCTGGTAGTGTGCATTCATTGATGTCGACGCTTTCTTTTTCGCCATTTCATTTCAGTCTACTATATTTCTGGTAATGGAATGAGTTAACCGTTGCGGTAATAATATTTTGTTTATAATCTAAATTTTAAATATATCTAATATTTAATATTATCATACAAACACGAAGAATTATGACAAGAAATATGTTTATAATAATTAATGTATTCACGTAATATACATAGTACCATATATTAATTATTTAGAATTGTATTGTTTCGTTATGCTTAAAAATATTATGTGTTCATACAGAGCATCAACTTATGTGACGCCCTATACTCGTGTTACTGGATAAGGCTCGATGAAATGTGTAAAAAGGCAATTTTCATAATCTCCGAACGGCTCAGGAAACTGATCGTTTTGCGTGCTATAAATTTCTTCGAATCATCTCTTGGCGCGTATGTGGCGGTAGGCGATTCGACCAAAATACTAACTACCGAAGAACTAACATTCAATCAAATAATACACGTGTGTGAGGGAACAGTGTATATAGGACAGGATGGGGCAGAAGTAATGACCTAGTTTGTAAAATCGTTGCTTGACCTGTGGGGGGAGGGGGTAGGAAGTAGGGTGGGGTCTCATTGTGACTGCTGCATCATTCCGTTTTCATTTGACGCCATGATTTGGACGAGTGAGCATCGTGGCTTCGCTGTGCGCACTTTTTTTGAAAATGGCCGTTCCGTCATAGCCATGCAAGAGAGCTATTGGCGTACACTTCAACATACCGCATTACGTTATGGCAAGATAATTAGACTATAGGTTCGTGCTTTGGAAGAAACTGGCTCCACAGCAAGACTTAAGACAATAGGAAGACCCACATCGGTAGCAATACCCGAAAATGTGCTGGCTGTGAGGGCAGCAGTCGAACTGTCACCAAGACGCTCTGCTCGGAAGCATGCAATTGATCTGAGTATGTCTGCTCGCTCTTTAAGGAAAATTCTGCATAAAGAATTGTCATTCCATCCCTACAATCGTGTGAATCGTTGTCAAGAAATGCTTGAACGAATCCCTGACACATCAACTATTTTCAGCATTGACGAGGCCCACTTCCAATTCTCTGGGGATGTTAATAAACAGAATTTTCGGGGCTGTTTCGCTACATATTACAATAAAAGAAGTGTTAAGTTTCTAAGTTAGTTTTTATTAGTTTTTTATACCTTCTCAAAACTGGGTCATTATTTCTGCCCCAACCTGTATGTATGAAAATATAAAAATAGTTTTTATTTATTTTACAGATTGTGAAGACATGTTATTCATACTTCGACCTCTTACATGGCATGTGGGAGGATTGAAATGTACGAGGGAGTATACAATATGCAAGCTTTTATTATCTGAGGCACGAATCACATCCTTAAACGAAATACTTTAATAGACAACGTTTTACACAAATTATGTAAACTCTATCACGAATGTGTTTTATGTCTTGATATATTAAAGTTATAGAGAAAGAAATGTGTGATAAAAATTAACACCCTTTCTTAAAAAAAACACGATTTCTAGAATAATTCTTTGTTTCATTTTATGGTGGCGGAATTAGGGTTCGGGATTTTAGGGTCTGGATTTGGGTACGAAAACTCCAATCATGGTAATCTCATATTAATTTCACCATCGAAAGCATAATCATAATATACCCACTCGTCTATCATAATCATAATATACCCATAGTCGTCTGACCCATTATTTATTATTAATAATATACATACTACAATTTCATTTATTTCAGTTGTAACGGCTAATGTTTATGTTGAAATAATAAGAGATCGTTCTCAAAGTATGTTTTGCAAGGTGTGCCAAATTTGGAAAGGATTAAAATGTTCCTTTATTTCAAATATACAAGATAATCTTTTGAATTTAAGACATAATTATAGCGAATCGTTACCGATATAGAAAGAAAATGTGAAAGGTAATTGTAGAATCAATTTTGTTAATAAAGGATCGATGCTGAAAAAGGAAAAGGTCGTTAGCCGATCCCAAATACTAATGATTGATTTTTTTTAATATTTCGGCTTTAGCCGTTAGGCGACATTTCAATCGATACAATTCTTTGAATATTTCAATATTTTTTTTTAAACTAAACCACCAAAGAATTAGACGAAGAGAAATGGATAAATAATATTTTTAATCAGCATATTAAAAAAAAAATAACCAACTGAAAAAAAACTGAAGTGCGTTCACTAGGGATCTCTCAGATTCTCTACCAATTGTTTTCGTAGACTACCTAATATTAGATCAATATTAAACAATACAAAAAATAAATAAAATTATTCTTTTGGTATTCATAACTTGGGACTTGTAAACGTCCACTTTGTAAAACTTGTCCTCTTTTAGATAGAAATATTACTTTTAATAGTCCAACTGCAACCAAATTTAGATGGTTTAGCAAATTTAGAGGGTACAGAATTAGCCTTGAAAATGACCACAAAAGTGGACATCCGCCAACCGCAGTCACTGCGGAAAATTTGTGGACTATTGTAATGAAAGTGCGAGAAGACACACGAATCACATTTAAGGACATAGAGAGGATCTTACACATTAGTTCGGTTAGTGTTCATATCATCTTACACAAACCATCTTGACGCGAGGAAACTTTATTGTCTTTGGATACCTTGTGCGCTCTTCGAAACGGAAAAAGAAGCCCCTTGTGGATTCGAAAAGTGCGACTTCGTTTCGAAAATGGGGCATCAAAGTTTGTTTCTGAAATCATTAATGGCGATAAAACATGGATATATCCGTATGAACCGGAAAGCAAGATCAGTTCGTCGGTATATGTGTTATTAGATGGCCAGTTGCCAGCAAAATTGCAAAGATCTCAGCACATTAGCAAAAAAATGGTGGCTAGTTTTTTTCACGGAGTGGCCATCTTGCTACATCAATATGCTAGAAAATTGTAGACTAGTTAACTTAGAATGGTACACAACAGTCGCACTGTTAAAAGTTTTAAAGTTGTGCAGGAGAGATGACCGAAGACGGCGTGGGGGAATCATGCTGCACCACGACAACGCGTCTTCGCACACTTCCCTCATAACAAAGACGTTTATTCAAGAATTTGTTATGGAAACCCTGACTCATCCACATTACAGGCCCTACTTAGCTCCTTGTGATATTTTATTCTCAATTATCAATAAAAGGAACTTTTTTTTCAAATGCCGATAAAACTGTGGCTGCCTACGGATCAGCTATTTCTAACCTGTCGGAGGAAGACTGGAATAAATGTTTCCAGAGCTGGTTTAGGCGGATGTAAATTTGCTTAGGGATTAATAGAGAATGTTTTGAAAAGGTATAATATAAATTATAAAAATATATTGTTCACTTGTCGCTTGTCTCAAAACATATTTAGTACCTACGTCTCAAAACATATTTAGGTTTTATAAAACCGAAAGTTTTGCACATCCATACATATATCTCGTTTAAATATAGACATTTCCCAATCCAATCTGAGAAATTTTCGCTGCCATGTGTATAGCTTTTATTATATTTATTTCTACATCTAAAGCATTTCCACTGGAAAGAACCGCTATAGAAAACTAGTGAACACTTTCTTGGTACTATTATGCCAAATACAATTTTGATTTTCAATCATTTAAACTGGGGCAGGGGGAAAACCCAAGGGTTTGTCAAACTTCGGCCCATATTATTATTTTCTTGTATGTATATATAATATATTAAGATGTTCAGGGCAGTTTAAAAAACTACCTGACCTTAGCACGTAA
>JAOPUG010000192.1:2648398-2658641 GCA_027564375.1 Micropterix facetella
AGTAATAGAATTTCAAAGATGTTCTTGAAATTATGCTGTTTTATATTATTCTTTCAGTGTTTTAATGAACCATTAAACTGCTTTTTTTTTGTCAATTTAAAAATAATTACTAACTCATTCAACTCAAATCAAACCATAGGGGTTTGATTTGAGTTGAATGAGTCTGCCTTAGACCAGACCCAGGCCTAGTTAGGCAACTCAAACTTAAATAATAATATGTCTTGTATCAATTTTTTGCTAACATTACAAATATGACATTAATTATTTCCTAGATGTAGTACTGACACATAAATAAATAAATAAACGCACTCACCATCTCCATATCCTCCCATCCTACGATCATCGACAAGTGCAAATCCTCTTCGGTCCTGCGCATAAGGTCCGCCGTCGTAGTATCCGGCCGAGCCGTAACCGCCACTCATTGGCCTTCTATCGTAAGGTAGAGAGCGAGGACCGCCCATAGCGGAACGCATCGGACCATGCGAACCTCCCATACCTTTGAAACAACACATCCGCTTAGAAAGCAATTGAAAAGTTCATGAGAAATATAATGGTGCATATTCCTACACTGAAGTAAAACTGTTAAACTAAAAAAATAAGGATGCAACGATTATTGATTTACAGATTACGATACCAATTATTGCGAAAAATAATCGCAAATTACGATTCCGATTATTGTCACAGTTCGTAACATAATCAGATTGGTATATTTAAAGTGAAATTAAAAGTGTTATATTCCTATGAAAAAAATTAAGAAAATCTACAAGACTAATTTAAATTTAAATAAACATTTTGTGGGGTTTTAATGAAGTAGATTCCTGAGAAAATCACAAAGTAAGTGGCGTTACAGGCGACCCTATTCTGCTGAATGGGTTAAATCGAACTTTAAAAATAGTCTCTCTGATGCTATTGACTTAATTCAAATGACATTATTTTTGTGGAATTTTCTCCAATTTGGCAATGGCTATTTATTGTCGTGGGTCAGAGCTTCGCGGAAGATTGGATTATAGAGCGCAAGTAAGATTACTTTGTCGCTGCAATATTCGACAAAGACTCCTTATTCTCTGATGCCCAAGTACTTCAGAGAAAACTTAAAACTACTGATTACAGATATCATGTTTGGGGATTTATCAGTGTTTTTGCCAATTTAGCCCGTCTCTTGTTTTTTCCAGTTAATCGCTAGATAATCGGAGTAACAATTAACGATTCTGATTAATCGGGAAAACAGCAATAATCGTCCATTAAACGTATCGTACTCGGTTGCATTCTTAATATTGATCAAAAGGACCCGAGCATATCACATATGCATTGTCCAACATTATCTGCAAAAGAAAGGATCACAGCAAACATATGCATTGTCCAACATTATCTGCAAAAGAAAGGATCACAGCAAACAACACTGTAATAAGACTGAAATAAGCAAGATCCGACCTTCGTGCATATTTTCTATATAATAAATAGTTTTCAGTTAAAATTGGAGAAATTCATACAATCGACGAAATGTCCTCTTAAACTGCATACAAATATTAGTGTATGATAATCAGGGCTGATCACTGCACTACTTTACAATATCTTCTAGCCGTTAAGTCCGCTTCGAGACAATGCATTCATAAATCATATATAAAAAATAAACCGTTCCAATCGCATACAATTATAATATCAAAATGCATTTCCGTCGGTGATTACATTGTCATTTTCGAGTGCCGCAACGATTTTCGCTCCTCCGAAACGCAACACTTAATGCTGAAATTTACAACGACGCAGTAATAACGTTTTTATCCGCAACTGTAATCAGTTCGTGTGTTCGTGACATACATCGTTTACGTACTATTCTATGGATTATATAATAATTTTAAAAGATGGTTGTCCGCAGTATGCCTCGTTTTTTTATGTCCTGCAGTGAAACAAAACGCATGAGCAGTTCGTTTTAGGGTTGACTGAATGAAAGTGAAATGGATGGACTCGAAACATGTATCCCGCAAAAGATCACTCCAAACGGCTTTCATTTCATGTTTGACAGGGTATTACAGACGTTGTCATGAGTTCTGATTCCGAAGAACAGCTTTTACTTTGTGCGGCTGCTGCGTGTCTGATTACTGAGCCCTGAACGTGAGCGTGCTGAACATCAGTCGGTAATATATACCGCAGACTAGGACCCGCTTGCAATATCGTGCGGAGAGCCATACTATAATAGTAACTAAGGCCGAAGCCAATAAAAAGGGGCCGTTTTTTGTGTAATCTGTCCAGGAAGGAAAATGCTGTAATCCATTTTGTCAGTAAACAACATTAAAGTCGTAAGGGTTTGAAGTTGGTTATTTTTGATTGCGATGCATTATATAAGTCTTCACTCCGTAAGGGTTGAATCATTATACAAAGATCAATAATAAAGACGAATTTAAGGCAATCGGCAAGGAATGGCTGAATGGGAAGATGAGGATGGACGGTGATATGTAATCGATGCGAGATAGAAGATTTAACAATTGCCGTTTTCGCGGATCGCTTCACGGGGGTGGTTCTGCTGCGGATGGGGAGATGTATGTGTGGTACCTCTGGGCGGCATCGACGAACGAGGAGCGTTGGAGCGCGGCGCTCCGCGCTCTTTAATTCTCCCTCGCTCCACCGTGATGAGCGCTCCGTTGAACGACGTGTTGTCCAACGCTTTAATCGCCTCCGCCGCCATCTCTTCCGTTTGCATGTGCACAAAACCGCATCTGATAACGCAATTTACATAATACATCATACGATTATAAGCCGTACCGCACTCTTATCACCTACGGGTAAGTACATGATATAAAACGCATTTCTATTGATATTTTTTTTTTTTTTGAATAAGAACCTTTGACATTAACGCTGACCTGTCACATTGTATACACTAGAGTGACAAAAACGAAACAGCCAGCATGGCTGTGCTTACGCTGATATAGCCGGCGGACGAGTTGAAGGGCAAGTTAACTCACGGTCAGGCAGTGACCTCGCGTATATATTATGTATATCTCACAGGTTACTTTTTGGGAGAAAGTAGATTACCTAAGGTCCAGTTGTTAGATCCGTGGTAATAGTAGAAATCTGTGGTAATAGTTAAAATCGGTAGCAATTCAGCAAAAAAGCATTGTTTGATCGAGAGTTCCCCCCATTCTGTAGTAATTCGAGTTACTCTAGTAAGCTGAAATTTACCAGCCAACATCGTGTGGTAAAAGTAACATTTGCAAGATGGCAGCTCCGAATCAGCTGTTTCAGCGTGCGTTTGTATGTAGGTGTCAGTTTGCTCGGTAGGTTGCTATCAGTCAAGTGACATCGGCCGCAAAATGTTCATGTTTTGATAATAATATTGTGAATAGTTATTTGGATTTGGGATACTTTATTTATTCTGACGACAATAGTTCGGATGACAAAGTGTAATGATGGAATTTGTTCTCATGCAAAAAATGAAAACATTTCAGCCTCAAATCGATAACTGCGCGTTCTGGGACTGTTCCTTCGATTAATTCGGGCGATGAAATGCTATGCCTACGCGCTTCCGAAATCCGCGAAACAGCTGCACTGGGTGATGCTCGAAAAAAAAAAATAACGCTAGAATTGTTGGAAAAATGCGATTTTGTGGAATAATGAGTCTTTTATCATGCTGGCAACTCAAATTACTAACGTAAAATTTTACTATGGTAGTTTTTGACCATCAAACAACCGAGCTAGCCTGTTTACCGTAGTATTTTAAAATACTCTAGTAACAATTACTATTGTAAATTGGTAATATTACCACGGATCAAACAACTGGCCCTAAGGCTTCAAATCTTCAAATGGGCAAGGTTGTGAGTAGATTTATTTAGATTTGGTTCTATTATTTATCCATTATTCCATCAAAACAAAACATTATTCAAGTTAAAACGACTACTAGAGTCAGAGTTGGCTACTGGCTGGCTTACTCTATAATAGTTTCGTGCCTACTGTATTAAAATGGCAATAAAAATGTTACTTCGAGGTCTGATTTTAGTGGGTTGTAAAATAATAATAATAAAGGCAGCCACCATTATCATGCAAAATAGACCTCGGTGTTATCTTTCAATTATTTTTTTAAAGTTGGTTGAACTTTCTACTGTTGCTTGTATCGGTCGTTGCTGCCAATTGTACGAGAAATCGTAATTACAGTAGAGTCTCGCTAATCTGACACATCGCTATAACGGCACATCCAGTAATCCGGCACTAAATCTACGTGGGCTATGAGCGAAAAACTAAGTACCGCTTTAGAGTAGGTGCTTCAGTTCAGGATTAGTGAGACTCTACTGTACTCCAATTAACATTGATTATTTGATGAAATAAAGCCAGGTTCTTGTAAAATGCGAAAATAACTGGGTCGTTAACGGCCTCGGAATTATATATTGAAAAGGGGCTAATAATAATAATTAAAAGCAATAATTAATATAATAATGACATCGAAGACTATCGCGGTTGTTTGAAATTATAAATAAATAAGATTAAACGAATTTACCGCCTGAAGTTTTTTAGCACTCTACCTTTTAATTTTATTTATTTATAATAATAATAATGACGCTTAATTACTGCTCTTCAAAGAATAAAATATTTCAGCTCAAGGGTCAAGGGATAATCCAACCAATTAAAATAAACCGCCGCAGTGTGCCAACCGATCACGTTCCGATCAATACAGACATGTGTGAATTAGTCAATAGGTTAATAATCAAAATTCTTGTATCAATCCGCTGAACATTATATCTTCCGTTTTACATGTGTCCGCAAAACCATAAGTGAAAAAATAATCGCAAGTACATGAACCCAAGCCGTATTGCCGCTGGAATACATTAATATCCACATTAAGTACGAGAGCCGATTGATAAAGTAACCGAAATTGGAAGAAAAACAACAACTGAATAGGAACTAGACTACAATTATAATATTTCATTTTGTTAGATTTTTTTAAATTTTGACGCAAGGGCGAGGGCAGTGGCGGCCGCCGCCACTGCGGAAGCATAACCTACTTCTGTACTTAATTTATAAAATCATGGCATATCGCACCTACGATAATAATTATAAAACTTGGGGTGAGCAGTGGTCGAGTTCTATCCTCGATTTCATCGGAGACCGTTAGCAGCCAAAGACAGTAGGCCGGTTAGGGCACAGTATACAGAGAGAACAGTAAGCGCACTCTCGGGTGGCAAGGCATAGCGGGGATAGAGTGCGAGGGAAGAGGGGGTACGTAACTACAAACGCCTGTGTTTGCCCTTACGCAGCTCAGGTCATGGAAAGTGAACGTTTCTGCACTGTGCTATTTTTACTTTATTCTGTTGCTCGCTTCGTTTTCAGTTTTGTTCTAAGAAAAGCTATTGTCTGTATACTGTGGTTAGTGTGTCTATAAGTGAATTGAAAAAATATGAGGTGTGTAAATAATGAGACTGGTAGTGTAGCACTCAATCAGGCAACAATGTTGGCTTCCTATTTGGAGTGGTGGCAAGCCATCATCTAATGTGTCTTTAGTACGGCCTCGGTACCGGCCTCGTTTTTGCTATCTTGAATAAAAATTGAAATCTCGACCTGAGCCTTAAAATCCCCATTATTTAACTCTTTGATAAGCTAAAAACAAACTGGTATTTTTTTTTAACCTAAACTAAATGACACCCGGATCACGCTACACAGAGACCAGTAGGCGCACTCTCAGGTGGCCAGGAGCAGCGGGGATAGGGTGGGAAGGAAGTGACCGGAGGGGTACGTAACGACAAACACCTGTGTTTGCTGTTACATAGTCTCAGGGTTGTCAAATTACTCGAAAGCTCACTATCGATCGCCACCACACTCGGTCGACTGACGGTGTCCCAGCTATATTACGGATTTCAGATTCTGCGTATTTCGCTCAAAAGCACGTTTGACCGCCAGCGGTACAATGTCAAGTAATCGTATTACAATTTGTGGTAGCCCTAGGACTTGTGACGTCGAGCGCTTCGTTTTCAATTTTGTTCTAAGAGAAGCTACTCTCTGTATAATGTGGCCTGCGTTTGCTGTTACACGGCTCAGGGTTGTGGAGAGTGAACGTTTCTGCGTTGTCTTTTTTGCTTTTTTCTGGGAATATGGCGGCCATATGACGAACGCTTGAGACTTCTCTTTCTGCGTATTTCGTTCAAAGGCATGGATAGCGCCTGTGTTACGATTGTCTCGTTATCATATTACGATTTGTGGTAAGCCCTTATGACTCGTGATGTCGCTCGCTTAGATTTGAATTTTGTTCTAAGAAAAGTTACTGTCTGTAAACTGTGCCCGGGTGCCCACTAGATGAAAAATGAGGTGTTGGTTGACTCAGTGATTAAGTAATATCATTGATGATTATTTCATTGGGATAACAGGGGTTAAAAGTAACTCGAACAATAATAATAACAATGAGAGAAAACCAAGTCACGCTATTATTCTCACTACTACAATTTTGAACACTTGTCATTCGCCGAAGGTCAAAACACTGCTATATTCTGTGCAGCGCTCGGAGACCTTATTTCTATCTCTTTTAAAGGAAGCTGTAGCAGGCTAGGGGACTCGGAAATGGCGTAGATAGTCTATATTGATATTTATTTGATAAAGTAAATTGATTTCAAACGATTCCTTCCTGTTTTCGATTGTTGAATTCCAGTTTGAATATGAATTCAAACACAGGAATTAGGAAAAGCTAGTGGTGGACATCAGGTTACCCTGAGTGTGTAACAACGTGGTAAAAGTTGGGTGTGTACATAAAGGTTAAATTCTCTAGAGTCACTTGGTGATTCGTAGTAACTATTTTCGTGAACTGTATTTTTCTGGTGCGTTATGAAAATGCGTGACAGTAACTTCGAGCAACGTTTTGTTTCAAACCTCGCAGTGAGACGGAAACTTATGCAAAATTTCAAATAGACCTAGGGAGACGGTGTTTTGTTAAGCTCCTGGGTTTTTAGGTGGCTTCAAGCTTAACTCAGAAGGCCGAACTCGATTAACGATGAACCTCGCAGCGGGAGGTCCTCGACTGCAGGAAATAATGAAAATGCTTACAAGATCCGTGATTGTGTGTGTTCCGATCGTAGGTTGACAGTGAGAATGACACATACAACCGTTCATCGGATTTTGATTGATGAATTAAGTAATTGGTGATTAAGTAAGTAAGTACAAACGGAGCTGCCATGGAATTCTCCGATCAGAGTCGGGCCCATCATAATACTACTGTTACTTTTGGGGTGTGAGTGGTGGACTCCGGACTAACGACCGGCTGGTAGGTTTAGGACAGCTGTCTTGCCACATGTGAACGTTCACTTTTCCACCCATTCACTCCCTACTTCAAAGCCATAGTATTTGAGATGCGGAAATTGCAGTTTTTGATATTTTTCAGGAATGAGGTAATTATTTTCCTGAAGAGACCAAAATCCTTAAATAGGTGAAATAGAGATTTGGCTGGAAGGCCACGAAGGCCTACTTCCACCGCATGAAGGTGAACAGTGAAGCCATTCCAAGTGATGGAATTTGCGAGATCATGATATTTATTCAATTTATATTTGTGGTCTTTTGGGATATTTCATTCTCATGGAACAGTTAATTCTACGATAAGGGCCATCTTCCGAGATAGGGAGTAAAGAGTTATATCTGAACGGAGGGCTGTGCATTCGAGACTTCCCGGGAAATGATACTGTTTGAAGACCGAATCAACCTCCAGAATCCAATATGAAGCCTTCTCTATTATTGAAAAAGGTTTTGTAATACCATGTTTTTTGCCTTTTTAGTAATCCCGCACAAACTGTATTGGTGGCTTGGTACTGTAAGACCGTGATTGGTACGAGCTACTGAGAGGCTAATTACATCGCGAATAACAGCAAGTACTTTGTCATGGTGGTAAGTATACCGTTCTTGATCTAAAGCCGTCTTGCAGCCAGACAAAATATGTCTCGCTGTGCAAGAGGTATTGCTACAGAGAGGACATGAACTATCCTCTGA
This sequence comes from Micropterix facetella, assembly GCA_027564375.1. NCBI lineage: Eukaryota > Metazoa > Arthropoda > Insecta > Lepidoptera > Micropterigidae > Micropterix > Micropterix facetella. Next base: position 2,656,346 of record JAOPUG010000192.1, read on the forward strand.
ATAGCCTCCAAGAAGGGAGGTTACTGGGGTCTGGTAGTGTATACTAGAAGGCATTTAGATAGAATTTCAGGATCTCTGGTGTCCAGTCATACAACATTATCTTCCAGTGCATTGGATGGGGAATGGAAAAGTCTCCTACTGTTGTCCAGTCATTTCGGCATTGAAAGCCAACAGCATGTTATGCCACTATATTCGCATCCTTGTAAAAATCATGAGTTTCTCCACAGGGTCTAATGATTCTAGACGGCATGGAGCAGAAGAATGAGTTGCGATGTGCAACACAGGGTAGAAGATAATAGAAAACCACCACACTATTTTCATAAAGAATAGCCCACGTGGGCTATGTACAAAAACTCTTTGTTACCTTTAAACTAAAGTGAGTTTTGGTACCAAGCAATGCATAAAAATGGACATTTTCATGCAAGTCATTCAAAAATTACACGTTCGACATAAATTATTCATTTTATTAAATGGAACGTTAATGATATATGTATTTACGAGCAAATGACGAAATATTCTTTTCCTATCCACTGGTTAATGCTACCTAACAAGGATATGCCCGTTCTCAGGCAAGCAATTTTTTTTTTCTAAAAAATATAAAAACAAGTAAAAAAAGATAAATAAAATGATCATTTCTCATGAAAGTTAAAAACGTTCCCACATTATTCATAGAATCACGCGCGCATGAATACACATAAACACGTATCCAAATCCAATGTCACTGCGGCGGCATCCGTGGCGAAGGATCAACAACTGTGGTGGTCTCCGGCTAGTGAAGGACCAAACGATGTTGGTATCATCCGGCTCGTGAAAGACCAACACTTGTGGTGGCGTCCGACTCGTTCCGCCGGTGAAAATAATTTTTACGGCGAACACTCACAGCCTCGAAAGCACTGTCCAAAGTCGGGTCGGGTCGGCTCGCGCTCAGTTCTCTCCGATTGGAACTCGGCGATCCCTCATACGGCGATCGGTCGGGTCCTCTTACAGCGTTCCTCCAGGTGCGGCTCAACGTCGGATCGGCTTCTGCGCTCGCCGCATGTTTTTAATTTTCACTTCTGTATTTCCATAGGGTTTTTTTTATATTTTTGGATGTTACGTTTAGCAAGTGAGAGTCTGGATATTCACTGGTAGATTTACACAATGAAATGCTATAATGTCTAGTAACAACTTACGTATTTCTAAAATGTAATGTATTTTAAACGGTTTTAGTCTAGATTCGTAATTTCGGATTTCGACTTATAAAAACTCCCTTTTGGTCGAGTTTTGGTGTTAGGATAATATATTGAATTTTTACCCGAGGATTAATCATTCGTCTTTTAAACAAGTTATTATTTTACACTAGAGTTCTTATCAATTTCTCTTACTGAATTTAATATTTATTGCGGCCCGATTTATTTACAGCTTGTATTTACGCTTAAGACGAACCGCGCACTAGTAGTATTACTGGGGTAACTCCCCCTATGACGAATGATTGCACACTGACTTGTACCGCTCCGACTAGCTCTCTTATAGTGGCTGAAGCGCGCGAAATCCCTGCCATTTCTCCAAATAATCCCATTTGTCGGCGTTTTCCTTTCGATGCTATTTCAAATATTCGCACCTTTTTTGAGCGCTCACGGGTGGTTCTGCGAGCTTTCGCTTCATGCCAACAGATGCCGGCACGGTACTTTTTGTTACAGATTTTTCTTAAATTTACATGGCTTAATTTTACGTCCTTAGGTTTCTAATTAAGCCTAGTGTTTGCCTGAATTTCCTAAGGTTTTTTTTTGAAGACAATGTGCACTATATATCACCTATTTTAATCTTATAGACTATTTTCGCTAGAGAATATCGATTTACTTTAATTTTTATCGTATTCTTACGTGCTACGTCTTAAAAAATAGGTAATTTTATCGTAATTATTCTTACAACTATTTTTACAATATTGTAAGTAAGTGATCTTCTATTCAAACCTGAAAAATATGGCATCATTATTATTTTTATTTGACGTCGGTGTGTCCGTACGCCGGCTTCGTCCGGTACCTTTTTTTATATCATCCTTTTAGGGGATTAGTCATTGGAAAGTTGTAAACCGTCGCATTTTGTCCGACCTCGCTGGGGATTATACCCGTTTGAAATAATATTACAGGTTATTTGCATCTCCGGCATTATAAAAAATATATTTTAGTCGTCTATTGTCCTATTTTAAAACCCGAGCGGTATTTACTTAAGCTTTCGGTTTTAGGGAAAAAAGAGGCAAGGGATTAGTCGATTATTTCGACTGGCCTATCTTCCTTTGTTATTTTGGCCGGTTCCT
>JAOPUG010000192.1:3039895-3050062 GCA_027564375.1 Micropterix facetella
CAACTGTCAAATTGGCTGTCGCTGGAAAAAATGTTGTCAATATAAAAACCAAACCTCTAAAAAAAACATCCTATATAAGTAAGAGAATAACGGATTTACCATGTGAAGTTTGTAGCACCCGAAGTTTCAATATTTAAGAGCTTATCGGATCGCATAAGATGCTGAACAACTCTTTTATAAAAACATTCTCCAAACCGACCTAAAGTATAGCTAGGTCTTTGAAGGCCTGTCAAGGATGTAATACCACTGCAAACCCGGGGCGTGTATAGAATCGAGTGCAGTTGTGCGTTAGCTCAAGTTGGAAAGCAAAGCGATGCATAGCGACTCGACTGATGGAATCAAGGCTATTTAAAACATGCAGTGAGAAAAATCAGCGATCTGCAACACATTTGATAGCGGAATGAACCGCTGAGTGCAGTTTCAAAATTCTATTGTACTGTTAAAAGAACACTTTTATTATCGCCGCAAGATCCAGGAAGCGAAGAAATAAGAACCACGAACTAAATAACGACAAAGGTTTCTACTTGGAACCCTCTACTTGAAATATTCTCAACATCCCAACGCAGAGCAGAAAAAATAAATTGCACGACGAAATTTCAAAATTAGCACACTTCCCACCCGCCCTCACGTTGTAACAGCGATAACGACAATGGATCAAAACTAAAGGCACATCAACATACGTTAGACAACGGCGGTTGCAACATCGGGTGCCACAGCGAAATCTCAATAAACGAACAATGAAAACTTACGTTTTTTCTTCTTAGTCGGTCCCTTGGAGTTGACCAACGTCGTGACTTGGAGCACGAGAGGCTCCAAAGTTTTCTCGACCGACAATGTGCGTATTTCCAAGTTTTTCGGATCCCATTTCAGCTGTATCGGACCGAAATGCTCGCCCAGCTTCGTAGGGCCGTCCTGCAGAACCATCTTCAAACACTAAACCCTAGAAACCAAACCAAACTCACTCAAACAACGATGATTCATCGCCCGAGAATGTTCACTAAAAACACGAAAGCAAACACTTATTACAACTTTCAAATAAATAAAGCATTTCTGCGGTTGTTCTGTATAGCGGAACTAAGAAAAGTGCATTTATTTCGAAGAAATAACGAAAACAAAACGTGTTGGCGGTCGTAACGAGTACACTGTCTGGCGAGTTTCGCCGCTAAAAACCGTTTTTTCTTGCGATATTTACCTTTAGATTGATGAATAACTTAATAAAGGCGATATTTAGGCCGTAATTCTAGCGTTTTAAACCGTTCTGAACGTTTATTTAGTAAATAAAGTGAACAAGGCGTGTCGAAAGATAAAAAGCTGACAACAACAATTGACAAGAGAAAGTAAAGTGTTGCTAGTAAGTATATTTTTTTGACAGCCAGCAGTCCAGGAAATAAACAAAAATCTAATTTAAATTACTATTATTTATATAATTATCTAAATATATGTAGGAAACACAAGATACTTCTCTATATTATTTGAGAAATCAAACAATGTTTAAAAAAAATTATTGGGATTTTTTTACTAATAATAAATTGTAATTTAATTAGCACACTCGATCTATTTATTATTTCAGAAAATTTTATCACCGGACCTGTATATCACCGATTTATTACACGTAGGAGGCGAATTCTTGCAATGTGGCTGGTTTGCAGATAGCGGTTATAGTAAGGTATATGGAGAAGGCGTTCTTTGCAAATAACCACTGATATAGGATCGAATTTACAATAACGTTGCGTCGACTATAACGGAAAAAGCACCGTTTTTTTAATGGATTTTCAAAATTTGAACAGAAAAATATATGGCCTTTAAAGCTACGTCCACATAAAATATGTTCTTTTGCCCGTACCATACCATAAAATATGTTCTTATCAGCGTCGCGATCCAAAAACGCTATTTTGGGGGTCATCGTACGGTACGGTGGTACGGCGTCTCGATACATCCACAGGTACGCTCCGATTCATTTGTAAAGGCAGGTCCAGATATATGTCATTTGCCCGATCCGATCACCGTATCCGTATCAACGTATCACGTATCAAGCCCCGTATCAAGTTGTGGACGCCTCGATTTTTTACGACATAAATTTATAACGACGGTGGTACGGCGTCTCGATACGGATACAGGTACGCTCAGATTCATTGTCAGTCGTTTTTTTCGCGCCGTTCAAAGGCTACAGTGATACAGCGTACGCACCAGTCTGGACGCGATCGCCGCACGCGCAGGCCGGGCCCCCTGTCACCGCTCTAAAATTAGCAACGAATTTGAAATATGCAGCGGGATATGATACTATCGTGAAGTTTATCGATGGATATAATACCGGAAGACCTGTGGGAACCCGGAAACAAGAAATATTTTAATAAAAATCTAAAGCAAGAGGCATGGGAGGAACTGTATTGAAATGGAGTGCGGTGTCGACAAAATGAAAAAGAAGATGATGATTTATTGGCTGGTTTGCGTCGGGATAAAATTAAGATAAAAAATCTGAAACAACCCCCAAGGTAAGCTTGCAATTAAAATAAAAATAGTTACATAATGAATAGCAGAACGATTATTCTTATTTTACTTATATTTACTATTATTTATATGTACCTACTTACTATTTATGTATGTATAGAACTTAACCCTCTAAATCCATATGACTTACTTAACTAATCAGTACTAATAAAATTTTATTTTGTTCAAAGTTCTGCAAATATATATGTGTCCACCTGGTTTCCATTCAAGCTATCTACTGTTTCTCTTGGACAGAAAGAAACCACGGAAAAGGATAAATACGGTAAGTTTTACATTAGTGATATTTACAATACAAGGCATACTATCTTGCCATGGCAACTTTTCAGTAGTACAGCAATAATTAGCAATTTCGTTTCATATATGTTTTATACACAAATTTTACAACTTTTAAATCAATTGTAAAATTTATTTAAAATATTCTCAACGTCCCAACGCAGAGTAGAAAATATACACAGTGAATGGTTGCGTACACTGTATCACTAAGGCTGATCTGCGAGGTATATTTGCAATCGGTAAAAACGATGTTGTTTCCTCATCTTTTCCCCACTTTCCTTGTATAAATTGGCCTTCTTCTTCAGCATGAAAACTATCTGGTGGAGCGTACACATTTCTTGAATTTACACTTTTCCTTAAAAAGTTATGCAGGTGGGCTATTGTTAACACAACCAATTGGGCTATTTCAGGTTGTAGTGACATAGGTTTTCTCAGCACTCTAAATACATTTACGGATATCCCGAAGGCATTTTCTACAACTCCTCGAGCTCTGGATAGCCGATAATTATTTAATTTTCGGAGTCCTTTCGGGTGCATACCTGGATAGGGCTTCATAAGATGCATCCCTAGTGAAAATGCACTATTACCTACAAAGTAGTATGGTGTAATTTTTGGCCTACCTTCCAAGGTCTTTGCGGCTGGAAAATTTAATGATTCTTCATCCATCTTTTGTTTAAGAAATGAAAATTAAATACACCTCCATCGAAAATCCTACCTTGATGACATCCTACATCGATAAGAATGAAGTCATAAGAGGAACCCACTAAAGTGAACATAACAATACTAAAGAAATGCTTATAATTATAGTATTCTGTTCCACTGTTGAAGGGTGCCTGCAGTACTATATGTTTTCCATCTATAGCTCCGAAAACGTGAGGAAACTGCCAACGTTCTTGAAACTCTGAAGCAATAGCGTGCCATTTTTAAGGTGAAGTCGGCAACTGAAAAGAATGGGTTCTGACTATTTCTTATTTTACAAGAAGACATGCAGAACGCTGACGAATCCTAAAATACACAAGAAAACAAGGCAGAATCCGTGGATTCGATCTACGTAAACCCGTCATCCGAAAAAACGCCATATTTCAAATCTCCAGCGGCAAATAATAAGAAAAAGAACGTTCTTAGTACGGGCCAAAGAAACCAGCAAATATTGTCAGCTTGATTTGTTTAATGCCAGCACAGCGAAAACAACCATTATTTCCAGACCCGCTACTTATGTATCCCTAGATGAAAGCGAGATATGCGCAAAATAATCTGGCTGTCAAATTCAGGACCTATTCACAGCGGACCAAGAATGCCCTGCAGCATCAAATACGTAACTTGTTATTGTATGCTGACAACGGAGAATTCGAATGCAATCCACTAGCCACACGTGGGTATTTTACTCAGCCACCAGCACCTCTTCCTCCGCGTATGTCTGAATCTCCACATCTACCTGTCCATGGAACTTCGCCTCCGCAGACGGTGGGAACTACACAGCCATACATGAGTGGAACTCCATCTCCAGTTTATGCTGAACAACAATCGTCATATTCCCTTCAACAAGACTATTGCGTGATTTGCTAAACTTTCAAGGCGTGTAAAATTTATATTGATTTAAATTAACGCTGAAGAAGATTGTAAAGCTTGTAAAGTGATTGCTTCAAGAATTTAATAGCGGATGTTCGTAAATTGCTCAGAGGATTATTTTCAGATTAAATAGTTTTAAGAGATTTTGTACTTATTTCATTATTTTGTTTCCACTTTTGTAATAAAGAAAACCCCTTTATCAGTCATTTTAATTCGTCGACGATAGCTTGCCAGGTGTCTCGAAATATGATGCTTATTGATTATTTGGATACTCTGAATACGTATTGCAAACTGGTATAAGAATCTCCCGTGGCCAAATAACGCAAAGTTATGTTTAATATCTCTTGTACCGAAATCGATTTTATGTAAGTGGTATCTGCTAATTGGTACCTTTGGACCAATTAAATTAATCATGTCATCAAAGTCGTTGGGTGACATGTGAGTGAATTAAGTAAGTACAAACGGAGCTGCCATGGAATTCACCGACCAAGGTCGGGCCCATCATAATACTATTTTTACACTTCTGGGGGTTGAGCGGTGGACTTCGGACTAACGACCGGCTGTTGTAGGTTTAGGGCAGCTGTCTTGCTACATGTGAGCGTCACCTTACCACCCTACTCACTCCTCCTTCTAAGCCATAGAATTTGACATGCGGAAATCGCGGTTTTGGATATTTTTTCAAGGAAGGAGTTAATAATTTTCCTGGAGAGACCAAGATCCTGAAATATGTGAAATATAGATTTGGCTGGGAGGCCACGAGCGCCAACTTCCACCGCGTGAAGGTGAATAACGAAGCCGTTCCGCGTGACGGCAATTGCGAGATCATGGTATTTATTTAATTTGTACTTGTGGTCTTTTGGGATATTTGATTCCCATGGAACGGTTTATTCTACAATAAGGGCGATATTCCGAGATAGGGAGTAAAGAGTTATATCTGAACGGAGGGCTGTGCATCCAAGACTTTCAGGGAAATTATATCGTTTAGAGACCGAATCGACCTCCAGAATCCAATGTGAAGCTTTCTCGATTATTGAGAAAGGTTTAGTAGTGGAATGTTTTTTGCCTTTAGAGCCATCCTGCACAAACTGTATTGGTGGTTTGGAAGATCCTTTAATACCCTTGTTGGCACGAGCCACTGCATGGCTAATTACTTTGCGAATAAAAACAAGGCTTTGTCATGGCGGTAAGTATATCGTCCTTGCTCTAAAGTCACCTTGCAGCCAGTCAAAATAGGTCTAGCTGTGCACGGGATATTGCTACAAAGAGGACATGAACTATTCCCTGAATAGCTCCAACGAGCGAGGTTACTGGGGTCTGAAAGTGTATACTGAAAGGCATTTAAATAAAATTTCAGCATCTCTGCTGTCCAACCATATAGCATTATTTTCCAATGCATTGGAGGGGAATGCAAAAGTCCCCAAATGTTGTCCAGTCATTCTGGCATTGAAGGCCAGCAGCATGAGCCATACTGTTGCTGTCGTAATCTCCTCGCAGGAGGGACGTTTTTAAATCCACATCGCTCAAAGTTTTACTGCCATATGCACTGGTCTGGGGACCAGTGCCATTCTGTCTAATTCCAGCAATAACCTTTGTGTGGAAGTCTACGCGGGCCTGTAGATCCTTTGGTTCACTACGGCCACTAACTGCGTGGTTCGTTATGGCCGGATCCTTAGAATTGGATAAAATTTCAGTATTGGTTATTCTGGAGTTGGCATACCTAAAGCAGAGAGGGCAGTTTTAGAGCTAGCCCAAAGTTGTGCTTGGACCTAGAGTCGACGGATCAGCCGGTTTGGCTAAGGACAACCAAGATTTTAAACTAGCCGTCACCAGTGCATCTAGATGGGACAGTTGAGTTTTGGTGAAATCATAAATGTGATAGGGCCATGACAAATGAGAAGTTAGGTAGTTGTCATAGATCCAAGCCATTCTAGGGCTAGAATTGTATTTTCCACTTGTGCTTTGAAAATTTAAATCCCTCATTAAAGCTTTTCCGCCACATATTGTTCTGTCTTTGAACAATTCTAACTCTCATTAACGTCGCCTTTTTTTTAATTTTTTCGGTGAAATATTATGAATAACAATGAAGCACGTGCAAGAAATCGCCAAATTCTCATAAACTTCCGCAGTCGACGACATGGTCGGAAGGCACTTGGCGCAGAAATTAACACGTGAAGATCGCGGAGACGCTACGGAGATCCGGCTATTTGCAGTGCATCTCGAGATGTGGAACGAAGATAAGGTTCGGACAAAGGAATATATGTGGACGCAGCTTAATATCTCTCACACGGAGTTTATGTCACAGCGAAACTCCAGACTATGCTTTACCAGGATATTTTTTCCTGTCGTTCAAACTGATAATGGCAATAGAGGTCTCTGAATATTATTTCTTACATATACGACCTCAATGAACATATTAATAACTTTCATTCAAAATATAAATATAATAAAGTAAGATTTCATTCAAAAATATAAAATTTTAACACTGGCAGTACATAATCAAAATAATCTAACAGCAACTTTGAGAAAGTGAAAACTGTCAACAAATTGTATTCTTTCGCGAGATCCGCCTCGGTTCATTTGCAATAATTTACCTTTAATACAGTCAATTGCCTCATACGAAAATGAGTGATCTAATTGAGGGCGATTACAGCAACGTGACTGTCAAAATTGAGGAAAATCTCGTCATCAAAAAAGAGGTCTACGATTCTGATTATTCAGATTTCAATATTCCTTTGAGCCACTTCATACCGGATGAGCGAGGTAACGTGGTCGAATTCATCGAAGGTGAATATAGTTTCATAAAGCCAGAGTCGATAGAAGATAGCCCAGCCGGAAGTCCTAATATTAGCGATAGCAGATCTAGTGTTGGATGTGTAAAATTGCATGTGTGTCTGGAGTGCGATAGGACGTTCTCTTATAGGGCCAATTTAAAAAGACATGTAGACGTAGTTCACAGGAAATTAAGGAAATACTTATGTGGAGAATGCGATTGTGCATTTACTCAACAATGGGATTTGAAACGACATGTAGATGCAGTTCACAGGAAATTGGGGAAATACTCATGTGGAGAATGCGATTGTGCCGTTACTCAACAGTGGGATTTGAAACGGCATGTAGATGCAGTTCACAGAAAATTAAAGAAATACTCATGTGCAGAATGCGATTGTGCTTTTACACAGAAATCGAATTTAAAACTACACATAGACGTAGTTCACAGGAAATTAAAGAAATACCCATGTGGAGAATGCTATCGTGCTTTTGGACGGCGAAGTGATTTGAAAGGACATATCGACGCAGTCCACAAACAATTGAAGAAATACTCATGTGGAGAATGCGATCGTGGTTTTTCAAGGCAATACTATTTGAAAAGACACGTAGACTTTGTTCACAGAAAAATGAAGTAATACTAGTGTTGTACATGTACTCGTTCCTTTTTCTCTAAACGGTGGTTGAAAATGCATTTAGCTGCCGTTCATGAGAAATTGAAGTATGTGCAGAATGCATGGCTTTAGACCACGGCCAAATCTGCTTATACATTTAAAGGAAATGCCCACTGCATAATATTTTTTGATAGCGTTAGAATAAAATGAAAAGCGTTTGGTTATATATATTTGTAATTATTAAAGTAATTTACTAGATATTAATATTTCTTTAAATTGCTGGGCTGAATAACCTGTAGACGTTTAGTTATAATTTGATATATTATATTGTAAGTTATTGTTAGTTGGTCAAGAATGTTAATCTGATTTTTTTATTAGGATAGTATATAAATAATTTTATTGGCATAGTATTATACATTATTTTTATATCTATTATGGTAATAAATGCAGGCTCGATAAATGGTAGTCACAAAACGTCGAAATCGGCCTTTTCAATTTGTATACATATATTTTTAAAAACAATATTTCTACCTATAATTTACAATTTAATATTTCGCATGAAAAAACCAGCAGTTAGGCACCGGACAGATATAATCAGGGCAGTAGCCACAACCCGACGAAAATGTCCATATAAAGCCAGATAACATGGAAAATATACAAAAATATGCCTCTTGGAAATATATTAAAATGTCCAATTATACATGAAACCTCACCACAATGGGTAAATAAATCCGAAGTACCGAAACTCTCTCAAATTAATCCACAAAAAGGTTACCTACTCAATACGGGCGATCGACCGAAAATGTAAGATAATCCACTGCCGACCATAAAAATGCCGCCATACCGATGCTATATATGCCGCAAATAAACATTTTTTAATTTTGCCAGAAAGATTCCACAACTCTGGATTTGGAATGTAAACCTCAGAGTTCGGTTCAAATTAATAATAAAAATGAATTGTTTATATCAGGGTCTACAAATAAAAGTAGACAAGTCCCACGGATGTGATTTTACACAAACTGAAAAAAAACACTTCACAAAATTGTTAACATGTTATAGCCAAAAAAAAACCATGAAATAAAAGAAAGACATGTATTGATTATTTTCAGAACATATTTAGCACGTTATCTATTTAATAAGAAGGGTTCTTTTAATTAAATTAATTGATACATCTAACTCTGTTTCCAAAATAGCCGACATAACTAGTTTCATTTGTAAGCGAACGGGACATAACCAAGTTTGTTACTAACACTCACAAAAACGTTCGAGCGGCCATTGAAAATTCTCGGAGCGTTCTTAATGGCTAAGGTGGACTTTACCAGCTTTGTAAGTGACATCTGAGGACATTGCTCAACTGTGATTGCAAAGCAAAATAATTATGGAACGTAGCCTAGTTTGTTTGAGATTTCATTTGACATATGAATTTGAATGATAGATGAAATTGTTTGACATAAAAAACAAACCCCTGATATATTTAAGTTTACTTTATGACAGCAATTATAAAAATCGGACACGGATTAACAGATATAAGAAACCTAGTGTAATACAATATATAGATTTAAAATTACGCAAGGATAGACTAATGTAATCTAGGATGTCGAAACTATATTTAAAGAACGTCTAGATATACGAATGGTAGTATTTAGAGAACAACATTTTTTAGAAAAACTAATAAGGGTAGAGACCTCTGTTGGCTAATAAATCGACCTCTTCAGCCACGCCCCAACAGCGGCAGGTTTAAATAATCCAGTAAATTTATTCCGATGTGAAAAGCGCCGGCGAAAATGCTCCAAGTAGGAAAGGATGCCCCTCCAAAGAGCATTTATTATAAAAGCCATACAGGTTAGTTCAGAACCAGTTCAGTTCAGATAAAATTCTCTACGCACATACAGCTGCATCTTACGAGGAGTTCAGATTAAAATCTAGATGCATGAATAAATGTAGTACAGGTAAACGTTGTGAAACGTATTTTAAATTAAACTCGCCGCGTATAGTAATAACTTTGACCGATATACAAAGAGATTCGCAGAGTGTATCTAGGCGCGGCAATTAGTTTAAATATAACGTAAGCTGTTCTGGAGTATATTATGAATTAAAAAATAACTTCAGTATCCTAATACATAGACCCGAATCTACGAGTCGCATAATACCAAGACCTGAATTTCAAGTCGCATACACTTTGATAGTTATGGTTAAGAGCGTTTAGTCAATAATCACGCAAAATCGGTCATTTTTCAAGTTTGCATTTCTCAGTCATATTAATTATTTGACTAACAGAATTTATGTTTATGATAAAGGCACGTAGTTGCTCATATAGTTAGCAGAAAATGTTCTAGAAAAGTTAATTTGTTAATAAGGTACAAGGTTTATTACACTCACGTTTTTTTAAATTTGGCAGATTTTTTTTTCATAGAAACTAAAGTACAATAAATATAAT